>JAYRBW010107858.1:0-18613 GCA_036023295.1 Invenusta paracnida
TAGTATTTAAATATGAAGAAACATTTATTTATTATTATTCTTAATTTGTTTTATCAAATAAAATAAATATTTTTAACATTTGCATTGTAAATGACAATAGCACTGATTATTTCTAAACAATATAGATTTTTATTGATAATGTGAGAACAATTAACAGAATATAATTGCATTAAAATTTAAAGTTGGGTTCTGTATAATTTTTAAACAGTTATATATTTAGTCAATATATATATTGTTTAATTATGGCTAAGACCTAAATGCAGGCTTAACTTGAAAGGCTAAATATACTACAATAATTATTTTAATTATAAAATAATCATGAAAATTTTGTTATTTTTAATATTAATAAAATAGCTGAAAAGGCAAAGTATTAATTAATAAATCCAATTTTAAGAATGTATTAATTCTAAAATAAGTTTTATTTATTATCTTATCCCAGATTTATCCCAGATCCCCATTTATATATCAACAAAAAATAAAATTAACAAATTAATATAAAGTGGAGAAAATAATTAAAAATAATACTATATATGCACCTATATAAAATTAATATATAAAATAATAATAAAATTTCTATTGTATTTTACTTTATTTATTTTTTACTCTTATAGCCAAGGCATTCTCATTGATAGAGTTGAATTGCTTTATTTACTATTGATCTGGCAAAATAGTTATTAAATTATTTATTATGTATAATAATTACAATATTTTAAATTGTTTGTATATACTCATTGCCTATTGTAAGTAACTATGTCACATTCTTAGTATAATTAACACATATTATACTTAATCATTTTATTTTTGCCTGGGTGATGAAAAGTCAAAATGACAAATAGTTGTGTTACTATTAAAATTTAAAATGGATATAAAGCAGAAATAAATTGTATTAACAGTAATGTCTCTGCAATTATTACCTGTTTTTATTATATTACCTAAAATCAAATATTAATATCATGACTATAAATTAAATTGACATTATAAGCCTACTTCTGTAATACTAGGAGTAGTATCTGTATAGTACTTATTTTTCATTAAGTCAAATATCTACTATTTCCACTTCCAGGTAGAAATCACTAGAAATTTTACTTTACAAGAGAGTAATGGGTAAATATACATATATATTAATATTCCTATTGAAAGTATTCTTAAAAAAAGTGAATAGAATTTTTTTACATATAGAAAATACAATGGCTAAATTAGTAATAGTAGTAATATTTTGGTTTATTAAATGTATCAGTTAAATAAATTTATTATACAGGGTTGCGCAAAAGTTAGTATACTCTCAATTTAGTAAAATATATGAAGTGAATAATTTTGTTCCATAATTGTTTATTTAGACAATAAATGATATCAATTGAATTATTATTACATAATATCTATCTCTATAAGTACAATTAAGATGATATTATTTGAATTATTATTACATAATGTCTATCTCTATAAGTACAATTAAGACAATATTATTTGAATTATTATTACATAATGTCTATCTCTATAAGTACAATTAAGACGATATTATTTGAATTATTATTACATAATGTCTATCTCTATAAGTACAATTAAGACGATATTATTTGAATTATTTTTACATAATGTATATCTCTATAAGTACAATTAAGACTATATTATTTGAATTATTATTACATAATGTCTATCTATAAGTACAATTAAGACGATGTTATTTTAATTATTATTAAATAATGTCTATGAAAAACTATATGGGTACCTGCAATTTTTATAGATATCGATATGGTCTATTGATTAATTTTATAATTTTTATTAATTTTTATAATTTCACTGTACACTGCAACGAAAGCTTCGCTTTGAAGAGATGAAAGTTTGTCTGAAACTATTGTGGAAATACGAAAATGTACCACATTGATTGCTAATGAGTGGCATAACCATGTACAAACAAAAGCACCAACACGCCTGAAAATTTATAGGATCAGAGATAAATTTGAGGAAACGGTAGCAGTTTTTGATTTGTCACGTAGCGACCGACCTGCATATTGCAACTACATAGGAAAACAAACAAATATAGTTGCACAAGCATTTGTAGAAAATCCAAACAATTCCACTGGGAGATCATCAGCAGAGTTATAAGAAATTTCGAGACGTTCTTTACAACGTATCTTGCATGAATTAAAAATAATACCATACATACCACGTTAAATACATGGACTAATTAGGGATGATAATGACAGACGCCTCCAATTCTGTGAATTATTTTAAAATCAAGCTGATAATTATCCAAATTTTGTAAATCAAATAATATGGACCGATGAGGCCAATTTTAAATTAAGTGACCATGTAAATCGCCACAATATATAGTATTTACTAGACAGACACAAATCCTTCCTACACAATTGAAACCCAGTTGAACCTACCAGGATGCAGTGTGTGGGGAGGTATATCATCTTCAGGTCTTATAGGCCCCTATTTTATAACTGGAACTCTTAATGGAGACAAGTATCTCGAATTGCTACAAACAAAAATTGTCCCTCAATTACAACAAAGATCAGATTTCAATACAATTTATTTACAGCAAGATAGGGCACCTCTCCACTATGCAAAGAAAGTAAGGGAGTTTCTTGACACTACATTTCCAGACAGATGGATTGGCAGACGGGGTTGCATAGACTGGCCTACGAGGTCACCGGACATTACCCTGATGGATTTTTTCCTTTGGGGTGTTGTGAAAGATCATGTATTTTCACGGAAGCCTTGAACTGTGAATGATATGAAAATTTACATACGTGATTCATTCAACAGGATTAATGAAGACCTAGATTTATGCCAGCATGTTTGTGAGAGTGTAATAGACAGGTGTACATAATGTACACAGGCAGAAGGAAACCAATTTGAATATTTAAAATAACTTTGTACCTTTCTACACTTTGTATTGTTGCTTGTTATTGATTTTAACCCTAAATAAACAATTATGGAACTAAATTATTCACTTCAAATATTTTACTATTGAGAGTATACTAACTTTTGCACCACCCTGTAGTCTATGGTAGACTATATTAAAATAGAAACAAATATGATTGTTCATTTCAGTATTGTAATTTTATTTATATTTGTCAGATGACTATACTTTTCTTCTAATTTTAGCAATGGCCAACTCCCAGCAAATTAGTATAAAGCAGCTACCACATCCTCCAAAGCCTGGTCCGTCTAGACAAAACATAGTGCAAGTTGTAACAAAAGGCAATTCTTTAGGAGTTGGAAGTCAGGCTATTATACAACAGCGCCCACCTGCTTTTAAGCCAATTCAAATTCGGCCAAGCATTCCAAGTTCAGCACAGCTTTATCTAAATACCAATACCGCCCTTCAGTATACAACTCCAGTAAAGAGGAAGATGGAAGTTGGAGGTATGTATGACTTGTTCTTTAATATCTGTATTATGTGTGCCTTTAATTTGACATTTTCTTTAAATAGAATTTTAATGATATTTAATTTGAACATATATTAACATGCAATATCATTATGATTATATTGTGTATGATGTTATCATTTTGGAAACTTTCATTTGTTATTTGCGTACCAATAGCTTTATATTGAAAATTGATATATATTTAATGTTAAAAAGCTATTGATAATTAATTATCTATTAGACTGGAAAATTTTACATTTAACGTTATTTAATACTCTGAATTTTTAAAGGTAAATAAATTAAAGGATTCTCCTGCAATAAGAGAAGACTAGTATTGTTACTCATGGAGGTTTTGTTGACAATAACATTTGTGGATCCAAAATACTCCAAATTTATGTCTAGAAAGCAAATATGAGTAAGTGTAAATCAACACACAGTTTGTAACATACACTTTAGAAATCAGAGCTGATACCAGTCAGTTTACATTTTTATAGTCATCACAAAACCGCTTTACAACTTTTTTGACTATTTTCAAACTACACAACTACTTTTGTTTTTTGGTCAGCTTTTGTTGCTTTTGAATAACTTTTTTTTCATTTTCAAACCATCTATAGTTGAACAAAGCAAATCTAAGATAATTGATGTTCACAATAAATAAAATATTTTGATGTCAGCATAAGTTGATATTTGCATAACATTTAATTCAAAGAGACTTAAATATGAATAATTGCTTTTATTGCTCCTTTATAACACCAAACTTTTATTATATTTTATAACAAAACTGTTGTGTTCTTAACATTCGAAATATATGTTCTATACTATTAAATCTTATCATTTTGGAGTCCTTAAACGTTTTAAAAGGGCATTATAGGGCTTTACTGCTATCCTAGACCAACCCTGCAGTATCATCTCATTTTTTTTACTGAATTCAATTGCATTCATAACGTATTGGATAAGTAATAACTCTATTTTGTTTTGCATATTTGTAATTATTACAGATCATGGCACTTATTCGAAATTGGGTGGAAATGCAATGATATTAGGAAGTGGTGGTCCAGTTACAATGACATTGCCCAGTTTAACTCAGACAGGACCAACAGGTGTAACCACGTCAATGGGTGGTCCTAACTCCTCCAGAAAACCTTGTAACTGCACAAAATCCCATTGCCTTAAACTTTATTGCGAATGCTTTGCTCAAGGACAACTGTGTCAAAATTGTAATTGTAATAATTGTATGAATAATTTAACTTATGAGGAAGAACGAGCACGTGCTATTAAGATGACCCTTGACAGGAATCCCATGGCATTTCACCCAAAGATAGGTATATATTTTATATTTGAAAATTACATATCATATATTTAATATTTTTCTTATTTCATTTTAGGTCGTGGTGAGGGGGAGCGTAAACATACTAAAGGTTGTAATTGTAAACGATCAGGTTGTTTAAAAAATTATTGTGAATGTTACGAGGTAATTTCATTGTATATTATATTTATAATGTCTTTTTTGACTGTGGTCTTACCTCTTGATTATATGGCAGCCGAAAGGGTCCCATACGAAATTCGTTATGGACATTATGTTATTCGTGATGTACACACAATGTTACATAATTGCACATAATGTGTACATTATGTCACTTATATGTGTAAAATGCCTGAATTTCATAACTATAGAGTGGATTTCGTTTTGGACCCTTTCGGTTGCCATGACGGTCCAATATGAAATTCACATATTCTTCCATAATGTGTACATATTGTCACTTATATGTGTAAAATGCCTGAATTTCATAACTATTAGAGTGAATTCGTTTTGGACCCTTTCGGCTGCCATATGATTACACATTTAATGATACTGTATAATCCACTTATAAAATGTTGGATTATAACTAGCAAGTTTACTTGTTTCTAGCACAATTCATATGTAAATACATTTTTGAAGACTAAATTATAACGCACTGTTATAACAATCCGTTTCTGTCAAACATTTCTTTTGTACATACATATAATTATCCCTTCTTAAAACAAGCAACTAAAAAGTGTGATGTTGTTAAATAGAATTTCCCTTTATCTCCGTGACTTTTCTTTATTAAACAAGCAAGTCAGTTTGTGTAAATTGCTTCGTATAAATCGGCAATTAAGTAAATGAATTAATCATTTGGTTGATGATTTGTTTCTAGGCTGCTTTAGTGAATTGCTGTGTATAAATCAACATACTGACGATTATGTAGGTGAATTTGTTGAGCCTGAGTTTATTGATGAGGACTCAGTGGACAGCACTCCAGATATACCATATATAATCCTAGTCTTGCTTATACTCTACTCGACACTACGGTCTTTTACAGAGCTTTGATAAGATCGAAACAAGCATGATGAAAATGAAAAAAAAATTGTAGTCACGCAAACTTGTTTTAACCAGACAATACTATCTCTGTTTTACAATGTATTTTAGATAAGTAACATATTTGTTGTTTAATATATTTATTGCATTATATATTACAGTTTCTCAACTTTATTGTTTGATTATCTTAGAATTATTTCTTAACGTAATTGTTTTCCTATAAGAAACCCATTCAAGCTAAGTACACTGGAATACAATAATTTGATTTTGATAACCAGCTCTGGCCCACAATCAAATATCTCGATAACAAACGAAACCTTAATCACACCCATTACATTTAAAAACAAAAAATCCAAACTTACTATCAAAAACATCGCACATGCTTCATAAACATACAAACATTTACTCTATCGGTCACCAAAGTCGCATCACCCCCATAAAACTAAACATCCCCACCTTACTCCGTCAAGCAAGTTACATCTGCCTTACAAAGTGTCTAAAAGTTACCCACAACCAGTTCCATAAAATGTTACACCCATACACAATCACCTGAGCCCCATCGCCATCCAATTTTTCACAAATACAACCTGTCAACCCTTCCATATAAACGAACTGATCTAGAAAAACGATCGCGATCCCCAGTCTAAAACTTAAATTTCCACAGGCAGTTCTTCATATTGTCTCGTATCTCTTCTATAAATATTGATACTTCCAAAACCATCGATCGCCTTCTCCATCCATTTATCAAATGCACAATCTCCACATCAACACGGTTTCAAATTCAAACTCAACACCGCCACAGCCCTACAAAATATACCACAGCCCAACACTTTACTCTCCACTCTTCACCAGTACTTCACAAATCAAAACTTCCACCTCTCCATCCCCATTACACTGTCACTCTCATCACACCATACACCCATTAATCCAACTTCAACCCCGATATCCACATTTGGACACTAAAGATACTCGATCGGTCATATTCGACACACATTACACCTTCAAAAGACATATTAATATACACAAAAAGTGTAAACAACGCCTCAACATACTCAAATCTTTTACATGAAAATCACGGGGTCAGCAAAAATAAACCATACTAATTGCATATAAAATAATCATTTGCCCAATCATCAATACGCATGTTCCCCTTCCATCGCCACTACACATACATAAACTACAGTCTATTCAAAAGAACACCTGATTACCTCAGGCTGCACAATCGTCATCAACATCGACGTCCACGTAATCAACATCCTGCCTATTAGCACTCACAACACACTCTTTTTCCACCCAAGCTCTCATCCAACTCCAAATTCCCTCTCATCCCAACCACCCACCTTCAAAACAGAAAAATCACTAAACACATTGGTGATACCATCGACAATAACACCGTAAATATCTCTACACATAAAATCGTCATCCAAGCCATCCAAATATGCCCAGCCTGCATTCAAAGGCCACTGGACAACATTCACATTTTCAATTGTCCCTCCTTTTCAACCCACCTCATAGCTGCCGACCTCACTTACCCCTTAGAGGTCTGCAACTTTGGTCATGGGAGAGTGGTCCTGCTTCAAGTCCGGGGCTAATAACAACAACCAAATTTAATTAATAATAGCTTATTCCTAATAGACAAAAGCATTATTTTTTTACACTTGATAGGTATTTTTAAAATTTAATCTCTTAAAATATTTGTTTAGCTATTAAAAGAAATTGTTTAAATATATTTATTGAGTAAGTATATATATATTTTCAATATAGCATAAATCATAAATGCTCAGTCACGTTATAAATTACTACAAGCTTACATTCAATAGTAGTTTATGCTATGTTGAATGTTGTACATTTTAAAACATCTATATATTCTTTTATATACCATGATTTATTTTTTCTCATAGTTTCGTTTTTACGCTTTTAAAAATTAGATACCTACAATATTTGTGTGAATTTATTTGAATAAGTACAATACTACAACAAATTTGTTAATATAGCTTTGATTTCAATTTACCCTTTTGTAGGCTAAAATCAGCTGTTCCGATCTTTGCCGCTGTCAAGGATGTAGAAATACTGAAGATAGTATTGAACGGCGGTCGCTAATGCGTTTAGCTGCTATGGGATCTCTCAAAGCGAAACAACCCTCTTCTATAAAGAAGCATTTAGTAGGTCATCCAGCCGACACGTAAGTTTTTGACGTTAATGTGTTGGTTTTAATCTTGTTTGGTTTGCATGTTTGCTGTATCTAGTATGCACTAAAGCTTCTCTTTTTGAGAAGCGTTTAAGGTTATTAGTTTGACTTGATTAATTTTGTCATATTATAAATTTTTGTCATTGTTGCATAGTATATGTTATGTCTTTTGAAATTGCAAAGAATTACGCTATATTATATATATATTTATATTTGTATGTTTGCGTTCGCATAAAATTACTAAATTAAGTAGAAAAAATATCTGGTAATTATTTTAATTTGACATGTATCAAAGACTTAAAAAAACAAAATGGGCAATTTTATGTTAGTTTCAAAATTCTTATTATTAAACCGAAATACCACCTATCACAGTAGTACATTTCCCCTCAATTCGGCATTAATTCTGAATAGTTTTACCCTTCATATTTGAAGAAATCTAGTTGTATAAAACTTCGGTTTGCAATTTTAGTACGTATGTATTAGTTTGAATTAATTTTTAATGGATTTACATATTGTAATTCAAAATGGGCATTTGTCTGCAATTAAATTCATCAACAAGAATTAAGTTAAGATTATTAATTTTGAAAAGAATAGTTTTTTAGCTTTAGATATATTTCGTTAATTTTGAATAGTTGATATTAATTTGAGATTTTCTTTAGTGTATTATTGCGAATGCAGCACAACAATATACATTGGTAAATATGATTATATCTATTAATCATGTCAATTTCTATCGCTTCGCTTTACTTTTTGTTCGTTTGCGTTTCGTACGGTATGTTGTTCCTATTGGTACACGTACAGGAATCAGGCCTCAACTGCTGGGTATGGTAGTGCTACAGCTGCACAGGGCACTAGCTACTCTCAAATGATGCAGTCTCAGCCAGTTGTCTTCTATGACTACTATTATCCTGAAGAAGCGTATGTTATGTGTAATCCAAATGGCAGTTTTTTACCTGTCAAGTTGACAGTTAGTTGTCTTGTTTTTATTAGATTATCTACTAACCAGTTTTCTAACAATTTATATGATTCATTAGGTATAAATAATTGTGTAATTAATAAAAAGTTGTCTGAAAAAATATCTGAATACCATACTTTCTACAAAACGCTGCTTAAAACTCCAGTGATATATGTATAAATAATGGATCATGTCATATTTTCTTTAGTTGATTACTTTTGAAATACTACAAATATTTTAATATTAGTTCGTTGTTTAAAGTTTCTTCTAGATGTTTGAATTTTCTTCATTGTGATAACGGTTCTTTAAAATATATATATTTAAATAATTTTATTATTTATTTACTTTTTCATCTTTCCTTAGTTTCCAGCTTAAAATACAATACTAATTTAATGTTTATTGTTAATGTAATCTAAGTTTTATTTTGTTATCAAGTCATATACTATTTCTAGTTATAAAGTAACGTTTTTTTAAATGTATTGTGGCTTAAAGAACCACTTATATTGATAACACTTTGTGAGATACAGAGTTTATAAAATGTTTTTCCATACGTTAGATTTATGAAAGATATCAATATACATTTATCAAGATAAGTACATACAAATACATTGGAGTTTTTGCAGAGGATTATACTATATTTTGATGGCTTTAATTTTTCCTAAAGGTGACAATTTGTTGGCCACTTTGAATGTTGGTTCTATATTATATTAAACATATCGACGGGTTCATGTCATACTGACGTAAGTCAATTTTTACCATTTTACAGGAGACCTGTTTAAGATTAGAACCATTTTCAAAATCTATTAGAATGCAAAAAAATATAATCCAACGAACTGCCCAAATAATTATTTGAGGCAGTTTCCGATTTAGTGTATTAGATGTTTGGAAATCACACGACAAAAGGCACATGGCACACGTTTCATGCCTTTGAGCAACACCTCTCGCTTGTTTTCGAATAAAGAGATTTATTTAAAACTATCGCGGCAGAGCTGGTCTCCTAGAGTCGAAGCTGACTCACTCCAGCTCTTCTCGTCTTAAAATAGTAAGACCTTGTCGGCATCTGACATAGGGCCGTCACTCCGGCAAACCACATTACAGGACGAGGCCTAACAACCTCAAACTACCCTAGTTCATCCCCATATGGGCTGTAAACTGGAATGGGCATTAAATATTTAACCGTAAACTGGATAAATTAGCCTAGAGGTTTGAAGAACTCCTTCAACGCATAAACGAGGCAGCTTTCCCACCTCCACTGCCCAACCTCATTCCCCCAGCAGTTGCTTATGATGCAGAAAGCTCGCCAGACAATGTCTGTCACCGCTCAGAGAGGGTGGAGAAAAGCAGTACATCTGGCCGCGTTTTCAATCCAGGCATGGTTTGGCATGCCGCCAATTCATTGCGTCCAATAGCCAACCAAGAAAAGAAAAAGCACAACAGCCGGCGAACCCAAAGCATGCCCCCCTCGAATAGGGCAGTCTTCGACAAGGACTTCCAAATTACGTTCATTACAGATGCCCTGCGCAGTAGATTTCTCTACAACAATATCGATTTGGACGCCGTTTGGTCAACCAAGTCACCTACACCGCCTTGGCCCGGGCCTCTACTCCTCTGTGTTGCTCATACTCCTTCTCCGGCTTTCTCAACGCCGTGGACTTTCGCGCGTACATCGTTCGACTCCCCCCCCCAACGCCCCTTCCAGGGGAAGGTCTTGGCATCTACCTTAGGCTCGTTAAATTCTCGTCTTGGTTGAGATCGTTAATCTCGACGACCTCAACTTTGATGTCTTGGGAAACGACTATGGCCCGGCACTCTCAGAGGCCGAGCCCTCTGCACTCAAGCTCTAGACACCCCGTCCATGATTCATTCACCTCATCTGCCAGACTATTTGGGGATTTATCTACCATCAACAATGGTCCAATTTTCACACTGACAATGCAGAATTCGCAGCGATTTTCAAATCAGCTCCGTTTATCGCAAATGCATTATTTGGAGCTGTTCGATGGTTGTATTAAAATTACACTTTTTGAAGAAGTGTTCACTGATATTAGCATTATATTTTGCTTATTTATTTAATTGCTTTATTGAGGCTAATAGAAGCTTTATATAAGTATTTGAGAATATTGTTTTTTATTAAATAAGAAAGAAATACAAAAGAGCTACTATCGAAAAAGGGGTGAAATGAGGGAGCTAATAAGTGAAAATTGTTCACTTACTGTTGAACAGTTAAAAAGTGGAATAACAATGACAGATAGAGTCAGTAACCTGCTTAATCTGATTTTGCGGTACTGGACCATGGGTATTATACAACATCGAAGGTGTTTAATCTGTCTATATATTCTCTCGATTTTACTGTCTCTGAACATTTACTTGCATCTCATAATCTTTTAAAACAATACAAAAATTGAAACATTTCCTGTGTGTAACGTGGGTAGTATACTACCTAGTACCGCTTTCGCATATGACTAGTAGTCGTACTAGGTGTTTAGAAGCATGTCTTTTGTAGTAGTTTGTGCATACGGCTTAACCAACCAATATGAATTGACCAACAAATCGTGTGCATAATAAAAGCATAAGGATACAATAACGTAAATGTTTATTACTTTTAAATTTGTGTTTCCACGTGATGCTAGTGATAAGTATTTACTTATATGATAAATATTTTTCACATGAAACAGACTCCCTGCATTTTATTTTTTGATTTTGGTTCCTGTTGTGTTTTAGAAAATGCATTTTTATTATTTCTAAAGTCACTGGGTGAATTGATTTCCTATGTTAAAGCCAACGATTACAACAGAATTTGCTATGGAATAAATAAAGGTGACACAATACGCTACTATGCAAGACTTTGCTGCATTGATTTAATAAAACAGGCAAACATCCGAATAAAAAATTAATAACTGCATTCAGAACGGTAGCTTAAATATTTTAGATCTAGTATACTATTGAACTCGTCATGACATTCTCGAGTATTTTACCGTTGTAATGAGATAAAAATTGGTCTATATCAGACATGTAGAGAACCATTAGTTAATATAGATACACAAATTAAGTTATAGAAAATTGGTAGTTGAAAAATTAGAGCATATGAATCCAATAATATTAAAGGGGCGAAGCATTAAAAAAGCACTTAATTAGGCATATATGTACAATAACATATGAGGAAATTTGGATACCGAGCCATTGCAAAATTATCCTCTAACCGCGATGGGGACCATACAAAACAAAATGGCTTACAAAATTCATGTTTTGCTGAAATATTTACTATGCTCTAAATATAAAAAATAATTTAACAATATGCACAACCAGAAATTTTTAACATTGATTGCATACTTATGTATAGAATATACTAACCATATAATGACATTTTACCTACTAATGGCGTATATCTCTGAATGGAAAGATATTTCACCTTAAAGACCACTGTATATATTGAAATAATTTAACTTATAGATATGGTATGTATAGTACATATAATTATTACCTTGTGAAAGTTAATTATATTTTTAAAAGTATTTGTTTCAATATGGTTTCATTGACTTGTTGGCATTCAATTTATTTCATATTTGACTTTAACTTTTGGTGGCTGTTTGAAAGGAAGTGGATGAGTGCAAGCAATCACCCAAGAACTGGTCGGAAAACCTGGTACAGTGGACTCTATCTATGCGTATCGCAAGTCTGCTGTACCAGAAGAGCGCAACTGGTTATTTCAGCGTCCCAGCAATCAAGCTTATAATCTTGGAAGACTTGATAATGTTGGAGGATTTGAAGACCCAAGAAATAATAAAATTGTTTTCGAAGACACGAAGAAAGAGGAAATTGTCCTCGATACTGGGCTGTAGTCCTTGATTTGGAATGTTTGCGTTCCTTTAATGTGTGCGTTTTTTTTGCGTCAATCGTCGTTCACGATATACATATATTGATGCTCTCGAAGAATTCGCACTATGATTTCATGCGCCTGGCCGTACTAACTACTCTTGCTAGAATTCCGTTTATCCCCGAGATATGCATGTTTTGTTAGAGAAACACCTAGACAATGCTGGAATCTTTACTGTTCAGAACAGCAGTATGCAGATTTCCTCATCCCATTAGATCACGCCCACGAGCAAAACAATGCAGCTATCAAAGAAGGTGGAGGGCGATTGGTCTCATTAATAACCCACAGCGGACAATGGCAGGCCTCGAGATTGCTAGATGATTTTCAGAACGAAAATAAGCGACTTAAAAGGCAATTTAAGACTATTAAGTATTATTAATATGTCAATAATATAGTAGCTATAACTAGTAAGACCGTTAAGACACACCATGATGACCAACAGGATAGTGTACAAGTAGCATTTATGAAAGTTCGATGTCATTTATGATTTTGGAAATCCCTTTAAAGAAGATAGTCAAAATTTACTTGCACTTGTAACCATAGAAATGTCAACACCTTACAGCTTTTCGTGGAATACGCAAGATTAAATACAAAGAGTGGCTAGTTGAAAGATCTAAGCTCATAGATATCAGTTATCAGATATTTTAGTCAACCTAATGTAAAAGCTTCGTTAAAATGTATGATCCAGATGAAATTAATGTGGAATGATTATGGAGCTGTTTTCTCGACTATATATAGGCTGCCAAAAACAGAGACAGAATTTAGAAAGGTTTTTTTCATGTCCAGGCATTTCCACCCGCACTCACATGAAAATTCTTATTGGAGCCTAAGGTTATCTTATTCGTAAGGAATACAATATATATTGTCGAAATGCCTCTTGGTTAGATTTTGTATGAGACTGCTAAAGAGAATAGCATGAGCCAAGCGAGGAAAGGCATGTGATGGTGACTGCTAGAACAAATAAATTTACTCGATACGCATGTGGATTGTAAATATATAATATATTCAATATAATATGTAAAATATGCAGTTTTTAATATGTACATAATTATGCTTATACACACAACAAAAACTTGTATTTTATTAAATTCTATATCTATCGAAAATAGTTGACCTAAGTTAGTAAGCATTATTGTTGGTTTCCAAAGTCATCTGGTGGTATAGCATAGTATTCATTTCTCTCTTAAATACCAAATGTCTAAAAATACATTTTAAAAACAGAATATATTTATTATATACATATGTTTGTGTGTATACATATAATATTTCAGATAGTATTATATTAATCTGTAAATCTGATTTGAGTATTCCACATAAATCAATGGAACGTTTGGTTATACATATTGCTAAGGAATTAAAAATCGACTTATGATAATAATTGAAGCCCTTTATGACCGTTTTTTGTCTCTAGTATTTCATTCTATGTAGAACATTAGTGTTCACATTTTATAAGTGCATATTGATGAAAATGAGCTAAACATAGCGGCCATTTTGCTTTATTATATCCAAAATATCATCACTGCTAGAGGTTCTTTGTGCTATGGCCCAGTATTCAAATTTGTTATATGTCTTCTGTTATACTACCTTTATACCAAATTTAGTGCTTTTATAAAAATTCACAATAGGTTAGCTTAGACTAACCTATTAATATGTTTTTTAACTGCATTTTTTCGCATTTCATTTATTATCTCTGACTATGTTATGCCTTATCTGTGAACAGTTTTATCTATAAATTATAATCAAACAGACATGTATTTTCATAATATGAGGATACCTGATTTCACATGAATTCGTCGTTAGTGATCAGTCGGATCAATAATCCAGTTATCTATTTATTGTGTCTACTTTACTACAGTATACGAGTAAATCATGCTTATATATTTTTTTGTTATAATGATATTTTTGAAGTTGTATTTTAAATGCGTATAAGTTATGTTCATAATAATTAATCTGGGATTTTCTCTTTGCAAAACGGCAACCCAGTTATTTGCAAATATTATGGTATTGCGCTATTTATAAATTATTAGTGATATTCAGATATAGATATAATATATTTTACATTGATCATTTGAATAGAAGATAAGTAAATAAAATATACACTTTAAAATATAAATGTTAATGCAGGTAGCTAGTTAAGTTATCTTTACAGTTTTACTACAACTAATGTTGTGTTATGGAATAAAGTGTGATATTATTTGTTAATTAGCTAATATGTTTTATTTATTTAGTTTTTGACTTGTATTTACAGGTCTTCTTTTCGGGAGTGTGATATTATTAAACTGATATAGCATATTAAAATTACACGATGTGTTTTCATCAATCATAATTAAATTATAAATTCATAATCTTTATTACAGCTTTTGATTTTACATCTGTATTCGTTAAACATTCTGACATGGTTGCATTATATAAAATACTTCAACTTATATACTTTGTATATTTTGATCGTGCAGTGATTTAAGTAACAGTTGTATGTAAAACATTTCTGGAATTCATTTGATATATTTTATTTATATACACGGTGTTTCATAAGTCGTATCATAGGAGATATTAGCAAATGAAAAGACACATTTTTAAAATGTAGTCCATTTATTAGATTTGTAATTTACAAAATATTTATTTAATTTTTAAAGCATTATTTTTTTCTTCATCTTTTAAAACATTGTTATATATACCCATGTCATTAAATATCTCCTATGATGTGGGACTTATGAAACACCCTGTATATTTAAAATAAATCATTTTTTAAGTTTTAGTTCTCCCATACCCTGAAATAATAATAAGAAGAAGATTCATAAAAGAAAAAAGTCGTAATCACTTTAAATGGGGGTATACATGTATTTATTTTAGAGAAGTCAGGGTTATTTTACTGTGCAGCTTTGTAAACCTGAATATCTACCAATTTAAAACGAAGATAAGTATAGTTACATAAAATAGTACAATAATTACTTTTAAAACAAATATCCTGTAACGTAAAAAATACAAATACAATAAGGGAGGCCAAAATGTCAGTATTTTATTAAAACGATATCTCAAAAGAATGAGATTAATTTGCGAAAAGTTACGAACCTTTATATTTAATTGTTTAAATTAAGTAATTAAATAATGTCTTTATATATTTATATTGTGACTCAGTAGTTAAGTGGGTTCTAATCGATTATTAATGGGTTAGTAGTATAGTCCAAGGTAATAATATATTAGAGCTGTGATTAGTGATATAATATATCACTAATCACAGCTCTTGAGAATATCAATGCTTACATCATATTGACATATTATGTCAATATGATGTAAGCATTGATATTCTCAATTGCATTTTAGCGTGAATACAATTTTTACGTGTCTGCTAATTAAATATTGATTTTTAAAAGAAATTTTAGGATAATTAATGAGTTCATCGTAAATAGTAAGTTTGGTAAAGTTGTGTATTTTTAATGTATGTTTACATCCCGATAACCATGTGTGATTTAATGTATTTAAATCATAATAATATTAGTAGTGTGATTCGACTGTTAAAATGAATATTACGTTTTCTATTAAAATGTACATGAATATCAAAATGTTTCCAAGCTCTATTTTCAAAGAAAACTAGAATGTAATGGTTTCACAAAAGCATACCTTAACAAAGCTGTATTTTTTGTATTTCATGAAAAATTGCTGTACACGCTGCTGTTATACAAAGTTTCATATAATCTTATAAATTAAGGTATATATAATAAAGATTATATATATATATGTATATACACTGTTTAGAAAAAGTTTGATAATTTTCTTATTACAATCGATATAAAAATTATCAAACGTTAAATTCACTTAGCTGACCAGGCAAGGCAAATATAGAATAAGTTTGACTGCCTAGCATTAGGCAGACAACAGAGAAATTGAATTCGATGACACATGCAAGTAGGTTAAATCTGCACTTTATAGTAAATCTATATCTAAAACAATTCTAATGTTTGCTCTAATAATTACAAAATTATCAATCTTTTTCTCAACCAGTGTACATATTTTATATAGGTTAAATTTGGTTAATGAATGCGAGTCGTAATTTTTTTTAGCTTAATTTGATTCTTGTATGCTTGCCTCAATTTTTGTATTTTTAATTTTCTCTTGCGCGATCGGGCCTTTTTATAATTATGTCACTTGTTTTAGATCGCTAGTTATTCAGGTTGACAAAGCTGTTGTCATCCTGTGTTTCTTAATATCCATTAACACGTTTGCAACTCTTTTTTTATTGTTATTAATTTTAATGTAGAATTGTCAAAAGGATAAAATATACAGCACTATTTTGTGTATAATTTTACAAATTCAGTAGTCTGATACTAATCTTCACTGACCCTTAATTTAATTGACTATAAACGTTACTATTTAATACATTCTCACATTAGTGGATAATGCATTATATTATAATTTTAGTAGAACATTTCTGTAAAACGGGATTTGTACGTATAAAATTATAAAATCTTAATAATACAAAATCTGGTGTGGTAAATTTTGATAGGTATATGTTATTACATTGGGTTTTGAGTGTCATCTAAAATGTGATAATTTGTGATATTGCAGATTGTATTATAGTTTTAATAATAATTGTACATAAGTATGGTTGCACTGTTTTTCTTTTATGTAGATTGCCACATGTATTTATTACATGGGAGGTAGCTGAAGCTACTTGTGGATGTATGCTCGCTCAAGCTGACGATGCAGAAAGGCGTGATATACTTCCTGCAGCCCAAGAGCGTATTATATTGGAAGAATTCGGTCGTTGCCTTAGTCAAATTATTGAATCAGCTAGCAAGGTAAACAATTTTCTATATTGCTAGTTTGTATTATGTTAACAAGTTTTTACTATACAGCTTTACATGGAATAGACAGTATATGACTACAACTCTATAACTAAAATAATAATAATTTGTAGGAATTGGCTGCCTAAATGCCATCTGGGCCATGGGGAAGTTGTAGTTGTTTTGTTGTGTTTCCCTTTGTAGCGTAGTCAATGAAGGAGAACTCTTGGCAACTTTTCAAATAAAAACTAATAGTTCACCTTTATTGACATCTTCGTTAAAGAATATATGAAAAATCCTTTTTCTGCATAATTTTTGTTGCTTAATTACCTATAGCTATTTAATATGTATGATTTCAGTTACGATTTCTCTAATTTTTATTGCTGTAGATACTGTATTATAATATTATTATTAGCCAAAAATGGCATAAAGTGTGTTAGCTTAAAAGAATTGAAATAAGCGTAATATGTGTTGGCTCTTTAAAAATATATTTGACTTGAGATAACTATGTTTTTTTGATATTGTCAAGTTTTTCAGAAGGTAATTTAGAACTGTATTTGATTAGATGTGTTATCTAATAAATCAAAGGTATCAATTTACGTATCTTATAGTAAGTAATTAACAAATATTTGTCTTGAGCTGTTTAGAAAAACTATGGTACAATTCGTAGAGATACCTATAGAGGGTAAAATAAAATTTAATTTGTTGTTTATTATAGGCACCTATCCATTTACCTACTTATTTGTAACATAAAGGTATCGTCATGGTAAAACTAATTTAGTTTTAATATTAAAAAACATAGTTAGATCAGAGTTAATAAAGAGTTGAAACATTTTACGCTTATTTCAATTATTTTATGATATGAGCTAACACACTTTTTGACATTTTTGGCTAATAATAATATCATAGTTTTTTGTTGTATATCTGGTTTATCTTGATATATATATGCTATTTTATGTTGTGTTTTTAAAGCAAAATAAAGATATTCATAAATTAACAAATTAGATCCTCGCTAGTGCAGCGCGCTAGCACTGCAGTAGCGCACTAGTATTGTGTAATTTCTTTCATTTCACAAGTTAGTTGTCAGCCAATCACTGAAA
>JAYRBW010107869.1:0-18612 GCA_036023295.1 Invenusta paracnida
TTGTGGTTTGAATGAATTTATATCTTTTAAAATTGTCTGTAGCTAACCAGCTTTTTGCCATTTTTGGCGATAACAAAATTGTAATTAGGCTACAACTATTACCAGTAATTAGGATTATATTAAAAATAATGTCACTAATTTAAAATCTATAAAATAGTTGGATAGATAGTATTTATTATAAATACTAATTAAATATAAACTGTTATAATACTATTCAGAATTCAATGTTCCAGTAAATTTATTGTGTTTAACTATATACCCTTTAAACAATATACGTTTAGAACTTATTTGCAGCTCTTAGGTACTGCTAATTGACATCGTCAATGTCATCATTAAATACGGCGTATATAGTTCGTTTATATTGCTGAGTAATTTGAAACCATGATATTATAAACAGTTGTAACAGACCTGTATTTGACCTTTGAAAATGTACTCATATTTCTTAAATAGTATAACGTGACCTCCCAGTAACTAATTCATTGGTATCTTTAAATCTCAGAATATGTCAAACCTGTACAAATTTTAGTTTTTGACTGAATGATGGGTTGTGGCCCTTCAGCTAAATTATTTATCTTTTGTATTTCTGGCATGTTGTTTTTTTCTCAGTAATATTTTTAACTATTTGAACTTATGGATTTTTCATTCATCATTTTATCTTATTTACCAGTTGCCAGCCGAGAAGAGAAGGAAGGAAAGGAGACAATATCGAAGCCCAAGCGGCGGCGTCTGGTTGTTGTGAGTGAATCAGAGGACGAGGAAGTTGTGGTAGTGGAGAGTGAAGAGGAAGGAAGGCAGTCATCTAGCAAGACACCGGTGAAGATAGAGGATGATGTGGATATCATTGAAGATACTCCAACTGAGGTGTCTGTCAAGAGGGGTCGAGGAGATAAGAGGGCCACCGCAGGTAAGTTTTGTTGTTATCGTACTTTGGCTATATTACTTATAAGTAGTATATTTTGTATGGATTTGTGGTCGGACGCTTGCCCTATTTCATCGGAGGACATTGTTTATACTGATCTTTATTTTAAATATTATAATCATGAAATAAAGAGGCATTTTTTTTCAATGTATTTTTATTTTCATATTGATTTTGTTTTTGATATACAATGTGTGTTGAATTTTCTCTGTGTCGTTAGAATAAGTTTAATGTTTTTGCATTAAATATTTAACAATTACAATTTTAACTAACTAAAGTATGTAATTATTTTTATATATTACTTAGAAACATTGTTACATAATATCTACGTTACTAAAGATATTTATATCGTATATAGTAAATTTTCGAAATTGTATTTTATATATCCAATTATAATCTTTTAAATTTATCTTTTCTAATATAAAATATCGTAATACATTGCACCCAATCGATAGATAATATACATATATTACATTTATATATAGTTCTATTAAATGATTGTAGTAGCTTTTATAATTAGATTACTTCGCATTTTTAGATTATTTTGGACTGTTACACAATAAATTATTTGATTAACACTTGACAAACATTAATGTCTTGCTGTGTCTTGACTGATTTTTCTTTCGATATTCATCAGTTAATAAGACTCCAGTGAGAGCTGAGCGACGTTGTTCCTCTCCCGATGCGAGAGACTCTGATTCGGTAGAAAATGACGATTGCTCAGTCACCGATAAGTCAAAGAAGGAGCTAGTAGGATCTGCCAGAGAACGTCAACGAAAACGGCGAAATAGTAGGGAGGATGAGGAGATGGAAGAAGAACAAAAAGCTAAACCAGTAGGTCGAGTAAAGGTGATTGAACCGGGAGCTAAAAAGAATCAACGCCGACAGCAGGTCTTAAAAACATTCTTGGATGCTGACGGATTTATGGGTGTGTAAGACGAGTTTTATTCATAATTTCTATGAATAAAATATTATTATACATATATTTCAGTTATTGACTACTTTTTAGTAGTACACTTATGTTATACCAGTATCAAACATTTTAAAGCATTACAAAATTTACATTTATTGTTTGCTTTGTGATATTTGTTTTTATTTCTTCACGTGTATCCATAAGTACTTGAAATTCAACTATATAATTTAATGAAATATGCTTTCGTGTAAAATGCTCAGATATATCTCAATATTCTTAAGTTTAAGAGGCAGAATTTATTGAATTACTACGTTTGCTTGTCTATTGGCGATTATTTATAACATGATGAATTCTAAATCAATAAGAGATAAACTTCTGTGTATTGAACCTTTGATATGTGAATTATTTAGCATAATTAATCTGAATTGTATACTATTATCTACCTTAATTATAATAACATCTTCGTTTATTGTAAAAATTGAAAAGGACTTCTTTAGAATAGAATAGTCTTTAATATTGGAGGATATCGAAGACATATTTCAAAATAACATACCTGTAGGTTCCTAATTTTAAAATATGTAATATTACTAACTTTATAAATCATTATTTTTTAAATTTGTGTGCCTTATATAATATTTTTTATCGATTAATGTGCGTAATTTATAAACAATTATTTATAAAGTGGTTCTTATAATAAAAACCACTTATATAGTTTGTCAGTTTTCTCTAAATACATTTACCAGAAGTAATATTTAAATGATGCTGGAATAATTTATCCAAACCTCAGGAATGAAAAGAATGGCAATCTTAATCCTTCGTCCGTGGAGTGGGGATATTAAAAAAGTAGATATCGGTTGAACGGAGAAATGCATTACCCTGATTTTTTTTACTCTGTGACTAAAACGCTTCAATCTAACTATATTAAATAGAATTTCGGCCATATTGAATTACTATAGAAAATGTTTAAAAGTGATATAAAATATATACCCCCACACCATGGTCGAAGAGTTAAGTGATTTTTAATCATTCAATAAACATACATGGGTAGTGGAAAATACAAGCAAATTTGATGTCTTATTTCCAGTGACTGAAAAGGTCTGGGAAACAGTAGACATTGATGACGATGATGATGACTGTGGAGACTCTTCAGAAGTTTGTAAAAATTCTCCTGTAACGGAGACTGGTTGTTTGAAGTCTTCCTCCTCTGCAGTTCATGCAAAATCTACAAAATCTCCCGCCAAGGTGAAACTATATGAATTATTTCAATATCCACTCAGTGCATTTTTTAGTGAATTGAATAATGTAATGTGCAATTTAATTTCTTAGTTTTTTTAATAAATAATGTGGTATTTGCATTTTTATAAATATTCTTAGTTTTCTAATTATTATACATGTAAGTGGCATATATATTTTTGTGAATTTTAAAAACGATTTTTATTAAATGTTTAAATATAGTGTTTAATATTATGTCGATTGCTTATCACAACTTTCTTCTAATAAGAACATACAAGATGCATAACTATTTTTTCATTTTTGAGTCTTCTACCTTTCTGTGATTAGTAATTTTTTATTATAGCATGAACACTGCAATAATATGTCATGAGTAAACGCAAAGATATCAGATGAATTTATCAGTTAATATTTATTCTCTATATTACTCGTAGGTATAAACCGCTATTTCTTATTGACTTTATTTGTAAAAATATTTTCCAGACACTAGCTTCGAAGACCAAATCTCCGAAAGATGGCAAGAAAGGGACTCAAATGGCTCTTACTTCATTCTTCAAGCAGAAATAGATGTATTGCTTATTTCATTTCTTTAGATTTCTCCAGTTTTTGGGTGTACTATCATGGTAGAGATTCATTAGATACTAATTTTCCTGACATATATTCGCAATGTATAGAAAGAGCTATTTTATATACACCTCATACCTTCTATAATAGTATGTTATATTTAATAGTTTAAGTAATGTTATCTCTACTTAGATGCATTTATTATAAAACGGTATCCTTTTATATATTACTTAATATATGTATGTGTATGTATTTTAATTGGGCATGTTTTTAATCTTCCTTGTTTGGCTTCAGTGTTATTAGAAAATATTCATTTTATACTTACTAATGTTTTTGATTCTATGGATAGTAATTTAAAAATATCAAACAATAAATTATAACCTAATTAAACCCCATCATACTGATAGGTGCGGTATGTTATTGTTATTCTAAAATATTTAATTGAAACCAGCGTGACTGCGGTAGATATACATTTAAACCAATTATATCAGTATTTCATCGATTTGTAAATTTCATTATATAATGCTGTTATAGTATAAGTTAACCATAGAAATTGAACTTGTTTTATCGTTGTCTTCCTTAGAATGAGCATTTGGTTATATTTAGTTTAGATCATTTAGTTTTTTAACTCTGAACTAGTTCACGCTAACACATGATCCAGAAGCACACCTTTTTATATCAATATAATATGTACCAATAAACAAAATAACGTTTCTTCACCGAGTAAGAGTGCAATGCTTAAAATCCGCTTAAAATGGCTCAGAATAAAAGTAAACAACAACGTATATAACAACAACGAAATTTTTAAACTTGTTACTAAAGTTTTTTCCATGTTTTTATTATTTTAGTAAAAATTCTATCATATGAATAGGAATCATTCATATGTAAAAGTAACAATATCTCAACTCTTATCTTTGAACGTGAAATAAGCTATTTAAGATTATAAGGATGAGATTTTTCTTATCATAAAATTTTCAACGTGAAATATAAGCTCCAGAGCATAGAGGTGACTCTCATAACATACTCTATGGTGCAGAGCTAGAATCAAATGTCATATCTTTGTCGGTAAGAAGATTATATATTAAATAATTATTGTTATTTAACAATAAAGTTATCGCGATGTTGCCTAGAATAACAATTTGTTTATCTAAAAGGGAAAGTACTTTTAATTTATATAGATGATTATTATAAACAATTTAACATATAAGCTTATACCTATAGTTATAACTAAATGATAGCATTATATTTAAATTTCGCTATCAGTATTATTTTGCACTAATAGTACGATTTTCTATAACATAAATTAATTTTAACTATATTTTTATGAATGTGACTGAATATTTTTCATTTTATTGCAAACCAACTCCCGGAACATGTTACATTCATGTAATATAAAAACTGAATGTCATCTAATAACTAATATCATTTAATATAGTATATGTATATTAAACTGCAAACTTAATCGATAAGAGTTTGAACCCTATTGTATATAATTACTAGTTAATCTACTAGAAAAAGTGCACAAACAAATAAAATAAAGAAAACACTTCATTTGTAAGGTATTGGGAAAATACGAGGTAATTAATAACATTGTGACTAAATTATTTCAAAAGCAAATCCAAGTGTATATTTGTTATAAGACACTAATTGTCTATACAATAAACACATATTGTGGTTACAGCTACCTAATTTGTAAGATATTGTGAATAATTTATTTCAAAACAAATCTGAGTATATTTGTTATAAAACCCTTGCATAATAATTACATATTGTGGTTACCTACCTAAAAGAAGTAACAGCTTTACATTGAACTACGCACATATTGTGTTTATATTTCTGACTGACTAACCAATGAACGTTTATCAAGATAAGAAAACATGTTTCACCGCAAATTTACACATTACGTAATAATATCCAGAGCATTACCAAGCCTGCTATCCACCTTCTGTCGAGAGTATCTCCGGCTTTATCTAAAGAGACTCACGGTGTGCTGAAGATGTTCTTGCAGAACACCATCCATAACGCTGTCACCGCAGGATTAGAGAGCATCAGACTGTCACCGCGCGCCATTGATGTCATCTTGATCTCTTTGACTATAATACGATCAAAACTATGTTTTTATTGCGAAAGCATGAACATCACACGTTTTGTATCATGCGCTGTATAAGATTGAAAGTGAGAATTAACTTATAACTTAAAATGATTAAATACATTATAGACTATTATTACGAGTATATTACTTCTAATTGTACGATAATTCGGTGGTTTTGATTAGTGACAGTTTTTATAGTCAGTCAGATTTTCTAAAAATAAATTCTTATAAAGTTTATTTTGAGTAAAGCACATAAACCTACTTCATAAATCTCTTCCATATATACGCATGATACATTAAAGATATTTAATGGTTTATTTGCAATGTGATTTTTTATATAAATTACTTAAGGCAACAAAAATAAATCTTCAAAACAAACCTCCATCCACACGCAATGTTATTTTATTATGATACAGTATTTATCATTACTAACAAAAGAAAACGCAGGATAATGTAAAATTTAGAGAACAACATTTCTAAATTCAATTTGATAATGATCACTCACTTTCCCAAATTCTCACTAAAGATAAATTGCAGCGGTATTAGCCCTTTCAAAATGACGTATTCTTCACTTGAAACTGAAGATTTTCCGGTTGGACAATATGGATCGCTGAAACAGTTATCTTTGTTTTTTTCTTTGTCATAACCAGTTGAAGTAGTGACGCATGAAGCATTCTTCTGAGATTTAACAAATTATCGGGAGGTGTGCATAATAAACAATTCTTCTCTAAGATTGAGAAAGGAGTTGGAAGCTCTTTAAGTAACACATAGCTTGTACCTCCCTGCGTAATTCTCCTCTCGGTGTATCTTTGATCCTGGATAATGAATAGCTGACAAAAACAAAAAAGCTAAAATATCCGTTTTTATCTAGCGATTCAATTGTTGTCTTTATACTATCTTTCCTCTCCACCCCCGCTTTTTAAAATAACTTCTTTTCTGTATTAGCATTTAATTCTTTCCAGTTCTCCAATAATTACTTTCTGATATATTTAATTAAGTGAACGCGTAAGTTGATATCATAGCACCAGTTTTCAAATTATATACACTTAAACAATCATATTATACTATATAGGGTAAATTGCATATTGCCTTGCCAGGATATATATACATATATTAATACTAATTAATAAATTAGTCTCCATAGGCTTAAACTAATCAATTGATAATAATTAGCGCAAATAAGTTTGTTAAAATCAGGAAGTATATAGCGGAGTTCAAATTTGCTATCATCGTGTTTAGAAGCTGGAATCCTGCTTATAATTCTTATATATTACCAAGTATGTAGCTGGCTTTCTACACACATATACTGAGTTTACGCTACTTTTAAAATGACTGGACAATTTTATGAATACATGGAGTTAATAGTCTATTCTTCCGTTATTATTTCAGAATTTATCTACACATACTTAATGGAACTGTTTAATTTAAAAAAACTGTATGAACATTACAATAATAGATTATACTCGTATAGTATCTTATCTTTCTACATCTAGGTGTATGTAGACTTATTTTCTTTTTTTGTCAACATTTGTGAAAAAACACGTTGGAAAAGATATAATTTATATTGAATTCTCATAGTAGTATTGTTGAATTGATCGTTGAATTAATCATATATTTTTACGAAGCTTATTAATATAATAATATTTTATAACAAAGTGAAAACTGCTTTACTTATTGTCATTAAAATAAATATTTTACCATTGTAGTAATATTCCATTTAGATTTCTCAAAAATGGATTAAATAGTGAGTTTAATTTTTTAGAATTGTTTCAATTATTTTGTTTTGAGTAAATCTGGTTATAATCAAACTCTGTAAATTTAAAAATGTTCCTTTGTCTTCAAAGATATGAAAAATATAAAATATACATTATAGAAAAATATAACACATTTTTCAGTATTTAAATTTTAGACACCCTATATTAAAATTTCCATGCAAATAATATTTAAATCGTAAATGATATTTAGATGCAAAATACGAATACTATTCCGCAATTAATTACAAATACTAACACATACAAAAAATAAAAATATGATAAATAAATAAATTATGGTCGATGATTTTATAATTTCTGAGGTTAAATGGTTAATGAAAATATAATGACTATAATTCTATTATTGTTGTGTATTCTATTTAAGTTATAAAAAATTATTTTTACATAATATGTGGATGTGTAAATATTTTACATATATTTAATTTAATTATATAAATACATTGCATATTAATTGCATATTTATTTATTTGTGTCGATGTACAATATAATTAAACTTTTTAGTATTTTATTACATTGATATTCGCTAATACTCTTAATATCAAGGGTGTCGTGTTTTACTCAGAATACTAAAAACTACTAAATAAAAATACTTTTAACTACTAAAGCATTTAATTCTACTATATCTACTAAAACTACTTGTTTCAGGTGTTCTGGTTTTACAAGTATTATAAATAAATTATATATATAAATAGAAAATATAGATGTTCCTATTATATAAATCTAAACTAAAATCAATATGTATAGTTTCAATTAAAACTATTCTTTTTAAAGTATTTGTTAAGTAATAAATTGACATATTTTAATATCATCTAAGCTTTTATAATAATAATAATAAAAAACAATAAAAAAATTGTTGTCATGGGCGAATGTCTGAGTATCTATAAAGTCGATATTTCTCCTAAATGAACCCATTTGTTATGTTCATTTGGCAAAACAATGGCAAGCTTAATTCATTCATTCAGATGATGGTGCATGATTTTATTCAGGGACGTGGAAAGAAAGTAGGCATGAGTTGTCTAAAGTGAAACCGCCCAAATAATTATTAATAAATGCCACCAGTACAAAATTAGCCATAAATTTTTTTAACATTATATAATAGATGTGGGGTTGTTAACTTCGCGTTTTTATTTCATCTCACTTGTGTCAATTGCTATTATCCCTAGTTATAATTATTTTCATGAACATTACAATTATTGTACAGTTAAATCATTAATATCTTTAAAGTAAGTAGCTTTTATGTAAATGAAATATTTAACTGTTGCCACAATTAAGTTATATATTTGATTGCCAAAAATAGAGCAGATACTAAATTCATATCATTTATAGTTCATTTATTTATTCATAGTTCATATCATTTAGTTTAATAAAATGAAAGATTGTTTGATTCATTTTTTGTGGGAAATATAAAAAATATTTTAAAATAACGATTGCATGCATGCAATATTAAAATATAGAATTTCTGAAAAACAATCATACTTTATGCTTAATTCTAATAATCTATTGTTTAAAATTAATGCCTTTTTGTAATTCGTATTTCTAGGATATTTGTTTACAAACATTCGAAATTCTCAAAATTATGCTTTCTTAAATTATATTTTAATTAGAAATACAATAAAATATATACAATAATATACAATAAATATGCTTTGAGTATTACGTATTGTACATGACAGATACTTTAACATACTGCTTAAGAATAATCCTTAACAGTATTGTTATTCCCCTGACGCGCTTTAGTTAATTGAATTTAATATTTGCTATCTATTACAAAGCCATGATTATACATATTAGTTATTAATGTAGTTATATCTACGTAGTTATACATATAGATTTACATATAATTATACAAATGTTGTATATATAATAAACATCTTGGAGATTCTCAATTCGGCTCCTTGCCTCGCGCCTCCACAACCTGCGGTCTTATTAAACTTCATCATACACTTCTTCAAATGTTTGAGAATAAAATGCTAGCAGAAGTTCAACTTCTCATAAAAGACTATTCAGACTAACTTTCCTAGTGACTTCATAAACTGGGTCCCGTACTATCTTAACGACAGAACCCAAATGACTCGTATCAGCTATCCTGTTTCTGTGTTCCTCAATGATCAATTTTTGATTCTGCTCTGTTTTGCTTTGTTGTAAGCAGTCTTCGTACAATTGACAATGACTCATGTATAGGCAAATACATAGATGACACAACTCTTTGCATCCCTAATCATTTCAACAGTGCCGACCCTCACCATGATATCCTTGAAGAACACAACAATATCCTTCTCTGCTCCGGCAGTAACAACTGAGACATCAATACCAGTAAGACTAAAGCTATATTCATCAAAAGATCATCGATTGCTAGACCCATTAATAATTCCAATTTTCTCTTACTAGCAAAGCCAAAATTGGAGTTACCCTTGCAATGACACCAAATTCGATGCTCATATTGAGTTTGTCATAAAAACAGCATTCAAACAAATTTACGCACGTTGTTTCGTCCCATTCTTAATGACTTTAATCTACCGAGAGTTGATTTCGGGCTTATGAAACCATTCTTGTAATACGCGTGCCTCTATTTTCAATTCTCTCGCTTCATATACAATTAAAACTGAACAGCGTCCAAAACAGAGCTCCACCTGATCTGCTGCTTCTCAATCTTCGACCCTCCCTTCAATTGCGAAAAGTTCTTCCGCTGACTCTTGGTTGATTTCAAGCAGCGGATCGTTTCTACGTTGAAATTATCCATGTGACAAAGACCACAGATTACAATTATTGTTTTATACTACATCCCTTTTCTACCCGTACCAGTAAACTTACCCAACTGCGAATTCTTTTTCCCAATGCAGTACATTACATTTTAATAACACGCCTTATTTAACTTCTTCATTTTACGAATATAACTATGTGACACATGACACAATATAGTCTTATTTCTATTTATATCTCGTTTTATATTTATTTTTACCTCGTTACCTAGAAGCTACATGGCAGTTAGAAACACTAGTGCAGCTGAGATTCCCATAGATGATGATCTCACTGAAATGGGATACAAAGCCTATTCTTAATATCAGAAAGCTCTACAAAAAAAGAAAAATGAACAAGAAAGAAATATAGCAAAGAGTAAGAAGGACGCATGAAAATATTGGCAAGCAAAGACAAAGAGAGGAAAAGTGGACTGGAAAAAATCAAAAATAAGGATGACCTCAACCGGAAAAAGCAAGAGGTAGAGGTAAATCACTTATTTTTTAAGTTGTGTAAATAAACTGACTATGTATAATTTTTTCATACTAGTAATTTTCTGTTTAAAACATATCATATTTTAAGGTTAAAGCACTTGAAGCATAACAATTCTATGAATTATATGAAGAACTATGGATTCTTTGAAGGCGCAAACATAGAAAGGGAAAAAGTATCTATGTGTATTTCTTCTTGCGAAATCGAAAAAGAAAAGTAAGTTTGCAAAATTACTCGTATAATTTTGTATTCACATTTTAAAATCGTATTTTGTACAGTTAGTTTGATTCCATAAAATTTTGATTCAGAGTTGAAAAGGATGAAATCGAGAAGGCTGCTTCCAAAGTCCTGCTGGAAGCTAGACAGCTCAAAAGGAAGGCCGAAATGAACAAGTTGAAAAACCTACCCAAAAACTCATAGAAAACATTGATTTTAATAATTGTACTTCCTTTACATTTCTTTCTGAGAACATTGGCTTTTTTATATTTTTATATATAGAAAAATATTGATTCAAATAAAATGTGATTCTATTTTACATAGGTGCGTTTTTTTATACCTGCTGCGTTTTTTTAAGCATCGCTAGCAGCACTTCTAATACAAAAAACTAAGTTTTAAATGTTAATACAAACTTTATATAATATTACACAAACGTATTTATAAATATTGAAATTGCCTAATATGTGTAGAGTTCAAAATTGACACATTTAATATTTAAAGATTTCACTCGTTGTAACCACAGGTCGTTTAGTTTTGTTGGAATTTCCAATGCTGCTCCTGAACCTTTTCAAAATAATTGTATATTTAATTCAATAACGAATATGACATTTTAGAATCATACTCTTATGTAATAAATATGTAACCAATGCATTAATACTTAATAAACATGCATATATAGGTCGTATACAATATATACAAAGGGTGAATCTAATTATCGTTTGCGCAATGATATCAGGAAGGGTCGTAACAACTGGAAAGTCCACGCTTGACGATCAATAATAGTAGGTACCTAATATGTATAATGATGACATTGCAATAAGACTGACTCGGTTCGATATTCGGCTACTAAACAATGTTATAAGTTATAACAAAACATAAAAAGAAAATTTACATTAATTACAGATTAGCATTTTAGATAAAATCGTGTCTATCTGGTATTGGTGGATGTAATAAATGACACTTTTTTGTTTTGTGTTTTACACTTATTTATAGATATTAATATATTCATTATTATTCACAAATATTGAAATGTTACTAAGTTATGAATTAAACTGAAAAACTTGTGCTGTGCAAGTTTGAAATATGTCATCAGCTGAGCTCATCAATCAAAATGACAATAGCAAAAAATAACTCCTGACTTCTACAATATAGTTGTATATGTGTTAAAAAGAATTGATTTAGCAGTCAAATTATCTTCCATAAGTTTATTGCTTAATTTCATCTTTACTTAGAATATTACTCATGTCATTTAAAACTCACATAAAGAATTATAAACTAAATATAAATATAATCATTTACGTACACGAATAATTAAAAAAAAAAAATAATCGGTTAACGTATTATGAAAGGTTTGATTCGGGGGGGGGGGGGGGTCATACCTGCCCAAGGTGCTCGAAGGCAGAGCAGGAAGAAAATGGGGGTAAAAAAATGGAACAAAATAGTAAAGTTGAAGCGACGAAAAGTTGAGAAATAGGGGGCAGACTTAAAAAACAAATGCAAACGGAAAGAGGAAGATAGACTAATTTGAATACCATGGCCTATCCAGTTAAAAAACCACTGATTAGCTTTGTCATATTGTAATTATATTTGGGTTATTTACGATATGATAAACTCTAAATATTTTGATTCAATATATTTGCAAATAATAAGTTTCAAATACTTCATGAAAATTTAATGCAAAATTTTTTAAAATTTACTGACGTTTTTAGTGTCATAGTCTCAAAACTATGTCTATATATATATATTTTATCAATAAATAAATAGACTTATTAAATAGGGTCTAAATTTAATTAAAAATAACAGACCTGGAACCATTTTTTGAACACAAGTTGAAACTCACGAGCTGGTTGACATGGATTTAGTTAATACATGAATTTAATACAATTAAAATTATTTGGATTTACTAAAATTCCTTACAGTTCGATTGAGCAAAAAAATTATATATTTGTTATGTATAAATCCCCAGAATACATTTCAGCTCTATATTTTTAACCCTAGGATATTTACTCTCCCGAGAATGTATGAATTTGACCAGAGAAGGTGTTTATCTACCTAATAGACAGATTTATCGATATTTCCGGTAGAATTTGTGACGAAAAGTAACATAAACGCCATCAAGAGTTTTGTTTACACTTGTTACCACAATTCAGACATGATATAATAATACAATTATCAGTTGAGGGCCAAAAATAGATACGTTAGTACATTAAGCTGTTTAATAAAACTATAACTCATAAATAATGATATATACCTATTTAGACAAAACGATAGAATATATTTAACACACTTTGTTTTAGTTTCTAGTGCTATAATAACAAGCACTTCTAAGATATATCTAAAAACCTAACTTGACTTTTTTCTGTAAAAGGATAAGACATAAGACATATTGTCTTAACATCACAAAAATGTTTATCGTTTTTATAATTTATTAAAATATTTATATATTTTAATATTGCGAATGTTCATCAATGAAAACTTTAAATACTTTTATAGTCTGTCCCTATTTATAACATTTTTCAGTCATATATTTGATATCTAGCTAATTAATTCTGAATAATTAAATTCATATATCTTTATACACATATACAAATGGAATATTGAGCGATTTTTTATAAACTATTTAAAATGTTATAATTATATATAAATAAACCATTAATTAAACTTTATTAACATTCATAAAATTCGAAATGAATATATGTATGATTACATCAGTTAGTATTGTAATTTGTTAAAAAAGTAAGTGTTTTGAATAATCAAACAAAGTTTAGAAGTTCTTAAAAATTAAAAAATTAAAAACATTACTGTTAATTAATTTATGTAGAACTATTTGAATATTATAAAACGAAATATAAGATACTTAGATTAACCCCTGCATACAGGCGATGGGGGGAAGCTTTAACATCCCACATTTTTTCGGTGATTCTTAAATGAACAAATAGAAGTTTCTGTGACTCGTTCCAAAATATAATTTTACAACTTTTCGCGCAATACTCCTTTTTGTGCCCCTAAGAGGGTAGTCCTGTGACATGCACTTCAAAAATGCTCCTCTTCGAAAAAAGTTAGCAAATATTAATTACATGCGATGTTTCAAAACTCTATTTTATTAGAAGTTTTAGTTTTAGAAGAATACTTTAGGAAATTTAAAAATTATAGGCTGGGAATCTAACTTTCCAAAATTATGAGTATGCAAAATTTCTGATAAGTATGGATAAGATTAAATAATATATGACATAATCCAATGTTCAAGTATTTCAAAAATATAAGACATCAAGATTAATTATATTTGCCTCTATGCATACAAGTGTGTAAAATATATTTTTTAATATTCCACTACATTAATCATATAATATTTGAGATAAAAATGCATTATAAACAATATATACAATTTTACAACTCTAAAAAGTTAAAAATGACTAGATTTACTAAAAGTGTTCCAAAAATCAATATATCAAGTAAACTGTTCGATGAGAATTGTAAAGAAATGTATTTATTTTTAGTTATTCTACGCTACAGTCTAAGGCTGTACTTGGCACTCTTGAAAATAATGCGCCCAGCGTCACCCTCATTACCCTGAGTTCTATAATAGAATCTCATTTGTATTTTTTAATCACTTAGAAGAGCTGCCAGGAAATCTCTTGTTGTTCTAATGGGTTCTAGATGTTAAAGCAGAAAGCATGTTACATCTAGTGAGCGAATAGTTGAGTTGGCGAGTATATTTAGAAATTCCTGAATGTATATAGCTTGCTATTAATTCATTTAAAAATATGGGACATTTTTAGTAAAAAGGTTTTGCTACTCAGGGTCATAATTTCCTTTTGATTATTTGTATATGCTATTTCTTTAGTTTTTATAAACATTTTAAAGCATTATAACTAATATGTATTTTTGATTTGGGTAAATATGTTATTTATCTTTTGCAGGTAGTACGTTAATAATTTACATAAATATTTTTAAATCAGTTTTAAATAACACAATAATGCTATTATATATGTAGATAAATAAAAGAATATATTTATTTATACGTATTTGTATTGTTAATTTGTTATAAATTGGTAACCCCAATTGTTACTTTACATTGTCAATTTTGTGTACGTACGTACATACATGTGTGTTGGTGTTTATGTTTCACAGTTTGTGTGCTTTTTCGATAGCATAAAAAGCTTTGTTATGGGCACTTTCGGTTTATGTCCACGGGTTATGTGCCCGCATTATTTTAACATATTTTTTGTTGTTAGTGCAATTGTTGATAGGTAATTATAGCAGGTAAAATTTGTAATTGTAATTAATTTTAAAATGTGATATTAACAGCAACTACAAATTAAAACATTTACCTTATTATGTAACCGATGTGTTTTCATTCTTTTTAAAAGCTTTATTGTTCTACTATTTAATAGTATAAGAAACATTTACGAATATTAATTTCTATAAAATTCACATAAATCCTTTTAATGCAATGCTATAGACAATGCTTATATAGGTATATAGTTATTGTTTAAAATATGTATCAACTTCTTGTCAAATGACTATTTTCTTATAGCAAGTGATTGATTAATTATCATAATAATTATTATATATATTTTTTAATATCTATAGATTTGTTTCTAAAACATTAAAATAAGTATTGATGTTGCAAATTGACAAAATATTCATTATACCAAATGGAATTTCATTAAAAATATCGTTTAGTCATAAATACGAGAAATCACTTGAAAATTTGTTTAAAGAAGTTTATTAAGTAAAACGGGACCGAGATTTCAATGTAACCTCACATCATAATCATGGTCAAAAAAGATAAAAGCAAAAATAAAATACATATATATATATGTAGATAGATAGATAGATGAGCGTCGATGAACATGTTGTGTAAGAGACATTATCAAACTAATAAATAAATATACAAAGGAGTGAGTTAGGATCATTTAATGGAATAAATAAGACATTTGATTATACTGCCATTAACATTTAAAAAATCCAGCATTTAAATTGAGAGAGTTGTCTTTGTAGAAATTTATAAAAGCAACTTCGAAAACAGGTCTATTTTGTTTTAATTTCAAATTATAAAATGGCAGATGAATTAAATCCAATGTTATTAATGATATTAATGATTATTAACAACATTAATTAATTATGGTAAATATATATATATACAAAAAATACCATTCACATACATTAATTTATGCTTGTTACTGTTTTGCTTAAAATAATACAGATGTTCCTCAATAAAAAAACAAAATTGGAGATGTAAGTATAAGAGATATTGTTATTAAATTGATTATAATATTGAACATTTAATAGTTCTTATAACTTTGTTGATTGTTATGTTATACGTACAAAGAAGGCAATATCACAACAGTGCAGTGTTTAAAATAAAAGTTTATTTATACACACAATTTATACACACTCTATAAATCAATGTAAGAAGTACCTATAATTGAAAATAAGAATACAAATAATGCAACTAGAAGTGGATAATATTTTAAGAAAATTATTGTTAATATAACTCTCATGTTATAATTTTAAACATATTTTTAAATAACGGAATGGTTACAATTGCATTAAAGAAAATCTGATTAATTTATTCTACAGAGTATATTCACTTATATAATATGTTTATCTTTGTTAACTCCATCGGTATAGATATAATTTAATAAAATATTTAGTGTACCACGCAATGATAAGTTAATAAGTATACAATAATATTTTAAAATAAAACATTTTTAATAAGAACTTAAGTGTCCATTTAAACAACGTATTTGAAGACCTTCAAGATTCCATATGCAATTAAAACAAAATATTATTTGTAATTATATAGTTAGAATTATAATGGAGAATTATGTAGGAGAAAGATATTTAATACTAATGGTGTTATGATGCGTTATGCAGTGAAACCAAATACAAATTCAACATCAGCATTAAAATCAGCATTAACGATGATTTTTTTAAATCGAGTAAATATGTTATCCTTCATATTTGTTAAATAATTTTTTTAATATTATAAAAAATATATTTGTAATTATATAGTTAGAATTATTATATTACTACGAGAAAGATATTTAATATTAATGGTGTTATGATGCGTTATATTGTGAACTAAATAACAATTCAACATTAAAACTGTATTAACGACGATTTCTTTTAAATCGAGTACATATAATATTCTTTATAACTGTTAATTAGTTTTCTTACTATTAAAAAAAATATTACAGGTTTTCCCGATCTAATTTGGACGAACCTCAGATGAAATTCGACATACGTACATAAAATCTGAAATCAAATTTTTAGTGGACAGCAAATTTGGAAATAAGGTAATCAAATTTGACATACAGTAATAAAATTCGACAATTTAATACTGCACTATGTTAATACGTTTCTTATAGAGTATATAGTCTGAATTTTTACTGGCTATTGATATCTATTTAATGAATAGTCTCATCTATTCTCATATACTATATATATTTAGAAGTATATGAGTATACTCTATAAAACTATATTATACTTTATATAGAAGTATAAATATATATATATATATATATATTGAACATATTAACTAACCATATATAAAAAAAAATTATGAGAATGGTTGTTCATAGGCACATATCTTGTTAATACTTTAAATATATAATCTATATATAACCTGTATATAACCTATAAATCAAGAAATACATGTAAATGGCATATTAAAATGAATAATCACGTTGTAAATATAATTTAACTCATTACGTTGTTCGTACAATAACATATTAGAGAAAAATGGGACATACAATAATTTCAAGTATATATAAATAAAGAATAATTACATGAGAATGTCTTGCCTTAACAAGCACGAAGGCAAATAAGTCTAAATCTGACGAAAATAGGCTACAGCATTTTGGGGAGTAATAACGCCAGCATTTTTCTCGTATATTTTTAGCTAAAGCTGCAGCACCAAGATTATGTTGTCACGATTTTCTGCCAATTGGCGCTTTACTACGTCCTTCCATTGCATACGATGTACGGCCTTCCATTCTCCACGATGTTGAGAAAAGGAGAATAAGGAAAGAGTCACATGAGTTGAATTTGTGGAGGAAGGTTTGCTTCCGCTGCTCACCTTTGCGCTGGAGCGTTGTCAAATATGAAAAGTCTATCTGCGTTGTCCGGAAGATTTGCTGCGAGAGTTTCAGGAAAGTAATGAATCAATTGCCGAAGATTATGCAGTACTACACTATTTATGTTACTGACTACGAAGGTCATCGTTAAATTTCGTCCTCGTCTTCCTCTGACCACTCGTACTACCCGCTGACCCCGATGCACACGTCCTCTTGCAATATAGATGTTTACCCCAGCTTCATCAATAAATATGAGTTCTATATTCATACTCTCATTGAGCAACAGCTTCAGAGTTTCTGTATTCATCGGTTTTTTAAACAATAAGTTGACCGGCCAACATCTTAGCCAATGTTGATGCTTGCTGAAATAGCTGGCTGATGAGTTAGAGCTAAATTAGAAAATAAGGTCAAAACTACCTTCCTCCCTCAAGTTGATTGCGGGTCTTCTCTCCCGAATAAGAATCGCTTCTTTGACTCTCAACCCCACAGTGCAAGCGTCGCTAGATATAGTATAAACGGTTCGAGGTTGGCATTGCATAACAGCCGGTGCTTGTATATGGAGCTGCTAGGATTAAGGTAGTGTTCTTTAACTCGAA
>JAYRBW010107880.1:0-18611 GCA_036023295.1 Invenusta paracnida
AGGATGGTACTTGATTAATTGAAATGTTGATGAAATATGATGTGAATATCTATTTTTAAACGTTTGATATTGATTAATTCAAATGCTGCTGAAATATGATATATTATATTTTGCACCATTTTGGTGCGTGACTTCTGCCTCACCCTGTATAGTTTCAATTAAATAAGTATATGGTAATTGTTATATATAAACAATTTCTTATGAAAATTCGATAGACTCATTTAATGAATGATTATACAGTTGGTAGCATTTTTATAGAAAATCTATAGAATTCTATAGAACAATTTGTCTAGGAAATGCTTTAAGAAATTTAAAATAACAATTATTTTATAAATAATTATAAATAGCATAACAATTAATTTTACATTTCTAAAATTTTGAGGATTATAGCTTCCCCTCCTAAAACTGTAAACTTCTGGTATATTTATAAATAAGTTAATTTAAGTATGTTATAATTTTGATGATTGAAATAACTCTAAAGACATATAATATAAAGCTATATATTTGAAATTTAGTCATATGCGTATTGTAAAATCAAAACTGCTAATTAAGTATTCACATTTTAAATTATGACTGCAATTTATTGGCAATTTTTTCATTATTTACAAGCATATTATTTGTTTAATATATTTATTAAGATTTTCTTTAAAGATAATGCCAGAGTCATTTGTTTGTTGCTTTTGTTATTTTGATCGCTTTTAAGATAGGTATAGGGATTACGTATTAGGTAACTACTTATCTACGTATGGAGTTGTATTTCCGGTGATACATAAATTAAATTTGTTATATTCTAATTCATTATTAAATTTTTTAAATCAAATTATTTAGTAAATATAATATACAAATTTACATTTATAACTACATGTATAATATGGCTATTTATAACAAGTTTGTGTTAAACAATGTTATAGTGAAATTTCTATTGTATGAAAGCAACTATTTAGAACAATCCAATAATTATTATGTCTCGTGTACAAAGTATAATATTCAATAAGAAACGTCAAAAATAATATCTATAACGCATACCAATGAAACCTTCAAGTGTCTGTTTTAGAACTCAAAGCGCAACATAAATGGGCATTTGGCGCGGCTTATACCAAGCAGAGCCGAAACCACCGCTTAGATTTCTTATCTTGATAATATATATAATGGCTATATCCAAGGTTATTTCTCTTAATATGTCCGCTCCAACAACCGCTTAGATTTCTTATCTTGGTAATATCTATAATGGCTATATCCAAGGTTATTACTCTTAATATGTCCGCTCCAATTTAGATGACGACGTTGCTTCAATTGCCGTCCGCCGTTGGTCCATCTCTTGCGACGACCCTCCAAACGGCAGTTATCCAACTAGCGCACGCGACCTCGCCACCTACTCTATTCTTCGTTCCGATGCCTACTATCCGGCTGTGTCACCCGCTGTTGACAATGGTGGATTGGTTGGAGGTGGAGCCGATGCCACCGGTGTGGAATACAAAGTGGGCGATTATCTGACCTTCTATTTGGATACACTGGACCTTGATCTCACGGCCGTTGAATTGGAATTTCTCTCTGAGCCCGCTAACCTAAATGGTGGCGATGCCGCCAGTAGTCGGTCCGTACGGCCCATGGGAGTGGCACGGCTGGGTCCCTTCTCCGGATCACGAGGTGTTGCTCGAGCTCAGATTCTGGATCGACGGAAGACACCCATTGGGAATGTGAATGGTGAGCATTTAACTAACTGAAAATGAAACTTTACTTACACCACATGACAAAATTTAGTTTTCACAGCTGTTTGCTATTCATTTGAGCACGTAGTCTGCCTTTGCATATCTTTAATTCAGTATTCAAAATGTATATAATTAACTTTATAACCAAATATAATGCTTGATTCTTTATAGCATTACATGGAAGTTGTGTTCCTATTTAGTAATGCGCTTTATATTATTAAATATTTTATCTATCCGAGTGATTAATTAATAAATTCAATCGAAAACTAATTTGCTATCGCTAATAGATTTTCGCTGCCATAGTTAACAGTAAATTTTACTTTTTTATCTCGAAAATACCCGGGGTACATAATTTGGATTAGCTTGAATTTTTTTTTATTTGAAGTACTTTATAATATACTCTATTGAAAAGGGTGCGCGAGGAGAGATAGAACCGATTTGCTTCTATGTATTTTTAGTAGCATAACACATTTGGACTTCTCTCATCTCACTTCAAAATCTAGAGATTTGGGGTTGTCACACAATCGGGAAAATGCTTGAATTTGAGCTTTTCTGTGGGCAAAATTAATATTGAATATGTTTCAATCTTAGTAATTGAATGAAATCCGTGTTTATAAGGCTGCTTATCATTTCATTTATTTTGTTGCGATCATATTATGTTATAACTGCTGTTTCTTTGATTCAGATTAATAGACCGTTTATGTTTGTGTTCTATTGTAGCTGTAGTGTATTAATCCCGAAAACGCTTAGTATATATTTGAGCTGAGATTACGTCATTAAGCTGGTGAGTGACAGAGAGAGTGAAATAAAGTGCACTTTGATTGGTTGGAAAACTATTTGCTTAAAAATGGGAGATGGGATTGATCCCGAACAAGGGTATAATAACAGTATACATTTTAAATAATTTAAAATGTCAAATTCTTTTCATACTAAATAATTGTGTAATCCGGAATTTTAGCATTGGATTTCTCTGGATTCAAGTCGTAACTTATACAACAAAATTTGCATTGTGTAAAGCAACTATAAATATTGAAACAATGGGCCTGCATTTACATCGCATAGTAGAAATGCAAAGCATTTGGCAAATGTGGCTGTTTTTATAAGTAGCGTAAAACGGATTCTTGCGTTTAGATACAAAATAGATTTGCATATTATTATCTTTTAATGTATCTTTTATTTATGTATATTGTTGTTAAAGTTAACGTTAAAATTAAACAACGACTATTTCAATCGGGAATTTTGAAGTGAAAAAAATTTGGCAACCTCTGTAAACATTTATGATGACATATCAGGACATAAGGCCATTTCAGTATTATATGCTCCTCACACCATGTGCAGTGGATTACTTGGTGATAGACCCGATGGAGGGCGCCGCTAATTTCACCATGAAAACGAGTTACCAACGCCATTGGAAACCGCGAGCACCTCTCCATGTAGGCCACCGGGGTACAGGCTCCTCTTATGGGCATCACAACTCGGCTCCTAGTTCTTCGCCCGTTCCCTCTCGGAAACTCGAGAACGGAAACTCGTCTTTAGCCAGTTCCACTTACGGGTAAGACAGAGACATGTTCTTAATTGCTTGGATTTCTCTCTCCTTAATGATCGGCATTAAAAAATATAGCCTGTCTGGCTTGATTCTAACAGCATATTCTAATTTTTATGTAGATAATATTCTCAAAAAATTTCGGTGTTTTAATTTTAAATTATTCTACAAAAAATTAAATAATAAATACACAAAAAATGTTTAGCATCAAATTTCTACACTTAGTTTAGTCACTAATTTATCAAATATTTCATTCAAATCTAATTAATTGCCCATTAATTAAGTGTATTTGATAGTTTTACATACTCATGGATATTAAAATACTGTTATAACCGATGTTTAGAATTACTATTGAGGGGTGATACTGCTCCCTATATCTCTTATATTATTTTTAGAAGCAATAGTGTATCACCTATGCATTGTTATCATTTTGAGATGTGAAATCTCTAGGAAGGGGAGGAGGAGGTCCTTTCATATACTCCATTTTTAGTTTAAAGTAGCCAAAGTCCAATAATTTTCATCTTACTCGCTTTGCTCATTCGCTGTTGTCATTGGTTTTAGATATTCTAAATAATAATATGTTTATTCATCTTAAAAACCCAAATTTTTTGACTCTGTCTTTATCTAATTTTTGTTAATTTTATAATATTCTAAATAATATAATTGTATTTGTGTATCTCTGGCTAAATGTATCTGAATGGGGTGAATATTTTACCATAACAACTTCTTTAAAAAATAATATATTTATATGTACTCTTCTGTTATATTATAGATTTTTAATATGCCTGAAAATGTTTTGACTGAATTAAATCAACTTCAAATTGATCATTCGAAACTGTTGTCTTAATGCTTGGTTTATTTACTGTTACTGTAAACTCAGTGAATAATAAAATTATATATATTTATACTCGTATAATATTCTAGTCTATATGGGAAAAATGTATTCTCATTTTGTAGGCATATAAATCCTTATTACTAAGTTCAAATTAAAATAAGACTAGTATAAATACTACAATGATATGTATTTGTGTCGTAGCTTTAGGATATCCACTCACTAGTCACAAGACTAACATATTGAGATACAGACAGCAAATAACTTACTTATAAGAACTTGATGATAACAAATATTGCGCAAGCAATACTTCTAAAACTATTAATACAATGACCCATTATTAAGCAGGTAAATCGATATAAAATTAACATTTTGGTATGAGAATTATAAGGAAAGAAATCAAAACTGTAGAAAAATGAGTGAGTTAATTATAAAAAGGACATAATAAGCTAAATATAGTTTTTGTATCAAACTTTCTATATTAAATTTATATAGAGAATAATACCTCCTTGATTATTGCTCATTGTATTAATAGTTTTAGAAGCATTGCTTACGTAATATTTGTTATCGTTGACTTCTATAAGATATTCGCTGCCATTATCTTATTATTTTAAACCTATGACTAACCACCGAACGGAATCTCAAAAATCTAAGGTACAAATACATTTTATTGCAGAATTTTGGCTTTTTTTACTTTCTAATAATATGCTGCACACGGAAAATCTCAATGTTATCTTAGTTTAAGTTAATGATTACAATTAGATGTACATTATAAAATAAAAACGCTATATGTTTTAAGAACAACGGTATAACTCCTACTATTATTTACTATTACATTATCTCCCTAACCTTAAATGGCTAACTTTAAAAACAAAAATTGAATTTGTGTTTTTAGAATTTCATTTAAGTTTTTGCTAGATACTTTAGTATTTTAACTTGAAAATGTATATTGTTATACTAACTAATTTGTTGCTAATTTACATACTATGCACATCTTGTGTTTACCGCAGTTTATTTATGTGGCATAATATTAATCATTTCAAATATTTTTACTATTTAACTTTAAATTTAGCGATAAACAAAATCAATACCCTATCCATGTGCTCAGTTTTTAATTACGTGCAAACTTCTCACAGTGTATTGTTGTTTAAAATAAATGCAGTTTTCCACATGGTTATTATTTTCTTTAACATTTTATTGTACACAATTCCAAGAGAAATATACTAACTTCTCATGGATAGGGTATTGATTTTGTTTATTATTTAAATTTAAAATTCCTAGTTACAGCTCTATTGTGTATGTAATTAAGATGAGGAACAAATTTAATATTCTATTTGAGAAATGATCAATAGATAGTTTAAGTGGACATCTTTAATTTGTATTATTTACTGGACATTATATTCTTTTAGTATGATTTGTTTCAGCTTCTTTTGTTTTGAAACTGTTATATTGGTAACGATTAATGCACAATTTTCACTCCTTATTGTATATTTGCTAACGTTTTATTTACATAACTATATATTATCAACATATTATAGTCAGTCTACTGATAATAATTTAAGAAACAAACATTAAATGTTCAGAATTACATTCTAATAAAATATGATTGAAAACGTATTTTATTACATAATTATACTGTTTCACTAATTGATAAATGTCATTTATTGCAAAATAGTTATTTCATTTATTCTTTATCTATGTTGTGACAATATTTCTTTCGTTTTAATTTACTATATTTTGTAATTTCTCTATTTGCTATGTTTCTTTTGTACAATATTAGCATGTTTAATATGTTTGACCATGTATTCCTATTTAGTTTTAAGGAGTAAACTAATTTATTTGCAGACAACAATAAGTAAAAAAATGAAATAGGGAATAGCTTTTCAAAAAAGATGTAATATTACAGAATATAGATACTAACAATACTAACACAAAGCAAAACATGTGCTGTTTATCCAGGATGCTTTTTTTGTTTTTTAATTAGTTTACTGCTAAAATGACAATGAACATTTTCGTCTCATTGGCTAGAATTCGGTAAGTTTTGTTAAATTAAATTTGAATAATGTGGGACACTTCTACATGGCATGATATGTACCACCTCATATTATTTAGATGAGTGTTGGGGGAAGCTAATAGAACTCATCTCGAGCCCTATTTGTGCCATCATTGCCTTAGACCGATCCAACTTTTCATTGCACCATTTTCTTTTGAATTTGAAAATTAATCTACCTTACAAAATATTTTTTGGGCAATTTGGAAATAGTTTGTTTCGTCAAAACAAATTATAACTTTATTATATTATAAAAATAATAATTGTTATAGAAGACTTTATTTTGTTACTAAAATATCCATTAAATTTTACCTTCTTCAATGCATTCTCTTCTTTATTCGACTATTTTTCACTGTAATCACATAAATATAAAAATGTTTTCTGTTTAAATAAAAATTAATCTTAATTTTATATTATTTAAGGTTAACATAAAGGTTAATTTATATCTCCATTAATGAAGTATTTAATAAAATAGACTAGTTTTAAAGAATTACAATTAAATAACATATTATATAGATTAATGAATTATAGTAACAAGGCCAAGGAGTGCTCCTTGAATACGAAAATACCACATTTATTTGGTTACTTTTTTATATTATTAAAGTATTATTATACGTGTTAACTTTTATATAGATGATCGTTATATGCTTTTTTGGCTATTTCAAATTTTAACATCTTATAGCTAATACTAGGGGAAACTTAATATAAGAAGCTATTTTTAAGTTACAATATTTTAATAACGCTGGATGTAGTTTATTCACTTCTTTTTTTGTTATTATTACCGTTGTGTTGTCTATTACGTTACATTGGCTTCAACATGCATCTAACTTTACTATGATTTTGTTAATATTGTAAAATAAAATAATGACATTGTATATTTTTAAGCATACATTTTTGTGCTGTGCACATGTAATATAGTTTTAATAAAAGAGGCCTGTTATTAGTTTTATTAAATAATCTCTTAAGCAAAGCGTAATTTACTTAGATATGTTTGATTCTGATTAAGAAATACACCATTAGCAATTTACTACATTCTATTGTTTAAACTTTTATGTGATTCTATGCTTAAATCATCTTAATGGAGAACTGTAAAAAATGTCTTAACCTACTTTCTATTTGAACACGAAAAAATATGTGATAAAGAAGTAAATTGTAAATGTTATTTAAAATATGACTTTTACGTTTATCAATTCCTTTTAAAATATATCGGGAAATATTTTTTGGTATATTTCATTTACAATTTTCATCCTTGAGTTCCTATTACTCACAATAAACTCTATTGTACTGCATGTTTAATGTACTTACTTACTAATCATTGCTACAAATGCAAACAATTTGATAATACGCTAATATATTCACAAAGGTTTATAATTTATTATCTAATATAATAATAAAGTTTGTTTTTTCTTAATGTATAGTAACTTTTAAATTGAGTATTTCATAAGATTATTGATTTTTAAATGTCTTTGACTTTAAAAAAAAAGACACCATGGTTGATAGTAAGTATTCCTTTAATTTTATTCTAATATATTGATAAATTGGTTTTTTTATTTGAGCATAAAGTTTTTTATAATCTAAACTTTGTAAGTACCTGCTTGATATTATTTGTCTTCTTTCAAAATGAAATCAATAAAAATACATATATATATTTACAAATAGTTATATTGTTGAAACCGTGTAAGTAATTTTTCTTTTTGACATTATTTCTTTCTTAAATATATTTTTACTATAAAATCGACACCTACGAAATTACTTCAAATATAAATTCTTCTTCCGAAAAATGTTTTAAAAGACATTCCGTCAAAGACTTCTGTTTAATGATAACATTATAGACGCCATGAAGTCTTAAAATAAAGAACTTGCAATCGTGATGTTATGATCTTCCATCAGAGCAATTATTATTTTTTTAAATCATTTATAGTCTAACTTTAACTTCTTTTTTTCCGGCGAAAAGAACGAAGTTATTTATGCTGTCTTGTATTATACTATTTATAATATTTTTGTATTTCAAGAGCAAAGGAAATCCCTTAAACTTTAATCTTCTTTGAGTAATTTGAGACATTCTTTTAATTTCTATATCAGTATTTGGCACATGTTAGACTTTATTCTACAAGAGATATTTCAAGTAAAGTTAAAAATCTACTATAGAATTCTGTTTAATTGGGTAATTCTATCAAGGAAATAACTTAATATCAGCCCATATATTATATATAAACTCTTTTGTAGAATGTCTCCCTCGATATGAAAGGTAGGACAAACCATGTTACGAACATGATTGCAATTTTTAAATCTCTAGAGCGCATTTTCTACTTTTCATTCTATGCGCAATGTCAATTTAAAATTGATTTTACAATGAAAGTAACATCTGCACTCAGGAAAATTCGGCGGTAAGAAAATTATCTTACAAACTAAAATGAAAATTATGCTTTAAATTTTCAAATGTTTAACAGTGGAATTGGAGTGCAACCTGCAAAATCAATTTCTCGAATGAAGTATTTCAGATCAGAGAATGTAAATATTTAACTGAGAAATCATTACTGCAAGTAACTTCTTTTTAAATAATTTTGTGTTCTTTTCATGGGGCTTTTCAGTGAGTTTATGCAAACACTTTATATTAGACAAAAAAATCTACCAGTCGTTTTATGGACGAAAATACACCGAAGCAAGACATTATTAAAAGGTATATCTACGCAACATTGGTCAGGTTTCAATATTCATATTTTAAATTACCACAAAATGTATTAACTTTTTGCACGTTTGGACGTAGTCGAAGCGTTTCTGCCGCTATTAATTTTTTCGTTTATTGTCTACCTTATGATAGCTACTATCATCAGGTAGACAAGTGCCACTATATGCGTCGGTTTGGTGTAAATTTCAAAAGTATAAATGGATTTTTTGTAGTAACGAGTGTGTAAAAAGGGAAGTGTTCCGTAGTTTGTGATTTCAGCGCACCGTCCAGCAAATAAACATCCACTAGATGCAGATTTGTGGTAATTCGTCAAAGTCTATATATATGGTGTATATAAACCAAATAGTTCCATATTGCTCGAAGAAATCTGTTGTTGTGCTGATAAAGCCCTTTGTTTCTTAAGTGTCTCTAAAAGGAATAGACCCTTGTCAGTTTACGACCTATATAGAGCCAAACCAATGATCTTTGGGTAGAACAGTATTTTTAATTCAATCGATAAAAGATTGTGTTGATTCCAAATGTGCATTTACAAACCGTTTGACTAGTATTTATAGTTTTGGCAATAAGGATGCATAATGATCTAACTATGTCTAACAATTTAATGTTGATATAATTGGTCTCCTTTTGATGGGGCCAAGCTTATGATCTTTAGGTAGGCCATACGAAATGCTAGAAAGAGGTTCGATAATTTTGAATCATTAATTCATTAAGAGGGGATAGCAGGCTGCATTTCTGTAATTATTTGCTAATTTTTGTGTTAAATTTTGCTCGACGGGATATCGGTTGACTTCTGTTCATTGCTTTGTCCAGGGGACAGGCATTCGTAACCATGCTTTTATAATCTTGAGTATTCATTGCGATTAGACATTTTGTTTTGTCTGATGAAATAATGACCAGGTTTTTTCTTTTCTTTTATCGATTCTATCGATCTTAATACTAGATTCTTATTATTAAGCGCTTGATAGGTTGATTCAGTAATCCTGATTGATCCAGAGGGGAATTCTCAAAAAGAGATACTTTTCCAGGTTTTTATTCTTCCGTTAGAGTTCTGTCAAGCAGGCTTGAATTTCAAGGGAATACTGACTACTTACTGCGGGTGACCAACTCAATAAATCAATATATTAAATTTAGTTTCGAAGCTCCAGTTAACAAAACACTCGTTACTACAAAAGAATACATTATTATTTTTTAGATTTGCATCAAACCAACGTACCTGTCTATCTTACAGTTACGATAGCTACATTCCTAATGACCAAAACAGAAATTTAATAGCCTGGCAGAAACGCTTAAAGCCAAAAGAAATGCTTCAACTACGTCCAAACGTATAATTGTGCAGAATATGACAAGTAAGTTGATAAATAATGCAATATCTGCTTACATAAACAAAGTTTAAAAAAATCAAACAACAGCAAACTGATACTATAATTTAGAATAACCAGCTTGGAAATAAAATACAGGCATTTCTGATAAAATATGCTAGGTCATTTAGAGAAGTCTGAGATTCCATCGTGCCCCAAAGCGGCATATCGTGTGGAACAGCTTGTAAACCTGGGTTATGTTTCGTGAAAGGAGCTATATATCGAGTACAAAGCAAAATCCGTAACTGTATACATCAAGCAGAATAATTCTTAGTCATATCAACGAGCGCTGCAAGCAAACTAATTATTCGGTTTTTATACACATGAAGGGCAACGACGAAGTGAAAATAAAATCATCTAATTGGAAATTATTATTTTTTATAAGATCAGATAAATTACGAACGCAGTAGAAGCACTTTGTATCCAATCTGCTTCCGATCAGCTGATGAATTGCTCCGAGGGGAAGCATCTTGTTACGGGAACTGTCATCTTTTCTGGAATTTTATATAGCGGAAATTTAGAATAAATTACAATATTGCTTGTATTGATTGTTTTGGGGTTATATGTATATGTATATTTGATGTCACTTAGTTTATCTAGGGGTTATAATAAGTTGTACTCTTCTTTCCTTGATATTTGTATGTATAATATATTGCTATATCCCCAGCATATTTCATAAGTTTGCACTGATGAAGATAAGCGAAACGTCTGCAGCTCTGAACGCACTTTGTATCTTTTGTTATTCATAAACTGAGGTATGGCCAACCAATTAAAAATTATTTTAGTTCAGCTTTTATAATTTTACATTTTTATAACAATTTTAATGAATTAAAATTGTATTTTTGACAATTTTTTAAATTGTTCATTTTACACAGAAATTTAAATTTTGAATGTTCCTGATAACCAATGTGCGTAGATATTTTCTAAATCTTAAAACTTTGTAGTTTGCGAAAACTATAGAATATGGTACTTATCTACACTGATATTTACTTTTATTGTGTTTATTTAACTATGTTGATATGGTGTGTCGTGCGATGTTCTCACGCTGTATTCTATTGCAGAACTGGCTCGGTCAAGGAGAACACTCTGGAGGCCTTCAATGCAGCTAATCGCCACGTAAACACATATTCAAGTCTCTCTTTATAGTGGACAAGATGTGTCACAATATAATTACGTGTTTTTATCACAATTAAGCTGTTACTTTACAATATAAGTCGCTTCTTTCCACAAGAAGCTGTTTCTTTACTATATTAGTCGCTTCTTTCCACAAGAAGCTGTTTCTTTACTATATTAGTCGCTTCTTTCCACAAGAAGCTGTTGCTTTACTATATTAGTCACTTCTTTCCACAAGAAGCTGTTTCTTTACTATATTAGTTGCTTCTTGGCACAAAAAGTTGCTCGTTTACTACAGACGTAACTTCTTTGATAAAAAGCTGCTTCTTTACTAAAGAAGTTGATTTATACATAATAAATTACTTCATTCCTTATTGACCTTGAATTTGTTAATAGCTACAACCCAAAGTTATAAAGAAAGTTATTCCTATTGTTTAAGCGCAGCATACGTTATACTTGGGTTGTGTGTGAGAGAGTTAGCGTAATTTACTCTAGTGGATAAATATTGACTCGATAGCCGATCAAGGCCAGCCATGATACACCGGTCAATATACAAAGGAAAGAAGCAGCTTCTTGCCAAAAAGAAACTTCGAATGCAAAGATGTAACTTATAGTTTAGAAACAGCTTATTGTCGAAAGAAGCGCTGTTGTCCAAAAAACAACTTATTTAGTGAAGAAACAGTTTATTGTTCAAAGAAGCAACTTATTTATTAAGAAATAGTTTCTTACGAAAATATGCAACTTATTAGTAAAGAATATACCTTTTAGTAAAGAAGCAGTTTCTTCTGATAAATTGTAGATAAAAACGTAAGTATATTTTGACACCTCTCTGCCGCCATATCTCGACGATCTCTATGTTTAATCTAGCATATCTCTTCGTTCCCCTCTTACCATGAGGCATCTTTAGTGACACTGCCAGATTTAATATTACCCCCCCCCCGTTTCGTTTATAAAATATAAAAGTTCATGTTCATCCTAATCCTCATTCTCATCCTCATCTCTTATTTATTTATTTTTAAACAATTAAAAATGATATTCAATTTGCCGTAAACCCTCTCTTCCCATATCTTTAAAACTAGCATTGTAAATCCAAAGTTGCCTATAGAATCTTTAGTTCTAAAGATTTTGCTTTGGATATTTTTTTAAATAATTAAATGTTATTGAGCTGGTGTGGGAGTAATGAATGCTATTGAATAAGTCAAATTGGTTTTACAAAATATGTTCTATGCTATCACTTTACGGTTAGTTCACAACTACAAGACTAGTGTGAAAAATAATTTTCAAACCTATTATTTAAAAACTATCAAATTTAAAAAATTCCTTTGAAGTAAATTTGGAAATTTGCTTGATAGTATAGTGAACTTGTCTTTGAGTTGCTGTATTTCCGTATTTAAAGAAACGTTATTTTTGAATGGGTTATGATTGGTGCTCTATTTTAATACATAGTAAATTTTCTATATTTTTTGTTTCCACATTAAAATTACGCTAGTAAACCTATTTTGTAGTTTTTTCGGGTTTCTTAGTTAACAATATAATTTTCATTATTTTGTTGTCGAGTGTATAATTTTTGTAGATTTCATGTTTAATATTTTTATACCGACATAAATATATATTTTTCTCAGTTAAGATTTTATGAATTAAATAAAATGTTTATATTTCATTTGCTATTTTATCTCACTAACGCTTTTTAATGTGGAAATTTTAAAAACAGTTGTACAGATTAATTGCAAAAATATTGTGTGTTTCTTGAAAAAAAAATTACAATTACTTCGAACAATTTATTGAAACTATAAGAGGCGTACATTTTAGATTCACGACGTTACATAATATGTTAGATAGCCCAACATTTATTTATCGAAAATAATGATATAAATGAAATACATTTATTCAAAATCAATGAATGAAATACACTTAGGAAACGCAATATTTTCAGTTTGGAATGATTAGAATATTTTTATCGAATAACAATTATTCCTAAATTTTTTATCAACTCAAAATTATTTATTATTTTTATCGGACTGTACCTCTTTTAATCCACGCTTTTTTTTGTTAATTATTTTTTCAAGGGGGCTGATTTTGTGGAATTGGATGTCCATCTTACACGCGATGAAAAGGTTGTCGTCTATCACGATTTCAAGGTGGCCATTACTCTAAGAAAGGTATTATACAGTTTACTGTTACTCATATAAAATTTATTAACATACGTTAAATAACAAAAAAGCGGTTGTTTAGGTAATTAGGGTAACAATAATTGCTTTTAGGATAATAATAATTCACTATGGACAAAGATAAAAATTAGCATTAAGTTGGAGCTGTTAGAAAGTTTATCTATATTATATGAAATATTGCAAAATCTTCAATCATTCTGATTTTTACTAGTACTACACTAGAACCGAATTATCGTGTTTAGTTTTTTCTCATAATCGAATTAAACAGCTTCTTCGGCATATTTGTACAGCTGATCTAAGTACTTACAATCAACATCTAGTTATTTGTAAAAAAAAAGTTTCGAAAGCTATACCATAATTATTACTAAAACATTCAATATTTAAAGTAATTATTATAATAGGTTATGATTACACCCTAGTGAAGATGTCAATGCAATATAAAGATAGACATAATGAAATTTTTTTTCATAAATAGTAAAAAATAACTGTTTAGGCTCAAAAATTCAAATGATATGTGTCTGTTGTAGTCTGGATGGTAAAGAATCGATTCAATTAAATAATGCAACTAATTATTATTGAAATCTTAAGACTATCTTGAGTTACGTATAATAGCTGCATAATCACTTGCAATAGAATGTTTTATCATTATTTTTAAGTGAATCAATAATAAAATATATAGCATTCTGTGTTACAATGTCCACAGTAATGTTATGCTTAATTTATACACTTGATAAATAAATTGGAAAATGTGTTTCAAAATATAACAGTTCTGTTTAATATTAAATATCACAAAGTTGGCTCTATTTTAATTACTTGGAATTTAATTTTGTGAATGTTTTATGTGTATCTCTATAATGTAGAATAGTCAATAATATAGTATTCTTGTTAATTAAATATTTTAATTAATTTATACAACTTTTATCTCAATTTGCTGCAGATTTTTATTAAAAATATTGTTTTATTATTGTTTTTATTCATTCATGTATGGTTTAAATCATTGTTTAAATAAATACGTTTCTACTAGCTACTATTTCTATTTTTATTGTAGAGGTCTACTAAAACAGATATCATATTACATTTACTGCAACAATGTAGTTGAAATGTTGGTACTGTTATACCTCAATAACTAACGGGGTTTTTTTAAACGTAATATAATAGTTAAATATATGTAATGTTAAACTAAATGCATAGACAAATACATTAATACACATTGCTTAATTGCATTTACAAATATAGTTAAAAATTAAAATTCATTTCTTCCTTGTTTTAAAGATATATTTGAAATAATTAGAATGTTATGTAGCACTAACTGACTATATATTTCATTTGTGTACTACTATATTATCAGATATGCACATTACAGAGTAGTTTTTCTAACTATGTTTTATTGATTGAAAATTATGCGGAAATTAGAATATAGGGGGAGCAATCTGAAGGGCTCTAGCATGCCCCCTGAGGGTGAAAATGTAATGAAACAGTTATTAAATGTTGTTAAACATATAGTCAGGAAAAGTCAATGGAGCTTATGCTCTTGCGTTTTTTAGATAAAAAATTACAGTAAAAATAAAACAGATAGGCGAAATTCCCCCCCTTGGTATGGATAAGGTTAATAATTAAACTCTCTATTTGATTTTTGAGTGCGTAAAATTTTGCACAGAAAGAAGTTATATTGAGAATTCAATGTTTCAAACTAATAAGTAAGTATATTATCGTATCGTACAAATGCTGTAATCAAGATATCGATCAAAGTTAAGCGCAATAGGTAATTCTCGTAGTTTCTAGGCTGAGTAAGGAATAATAAATAAAGATTGGGTGTACATTTGCGTTATAGTTGTTGATAAAAAATGATCGAAGAATTGTATTTAGACTGTCTCACAATAAACTTGATTGACGAAGGAGGTTTATGCTGGGAATCTGATACTCTTATATCTTAATATTTGAATGACAGCGATCAGCATTTAACATGACGGGTTAATATATATATATATATTCGCCTCTGCAATTGAATTACTATAATTTTTAGATTTACTTGATAACTTTTAAATATCTGTTTGACTATAGGACTTTTTGAGTACTACATGTCATAATTATATTTTGTTTATATTAATATTAATAGTAACATTTAGTAATATTTTATTGATTAAAAGACGACATGCTTTATTTTTTAAACGTTGTTAATAAATTCTTACTTAATATTCATAGCATATGAATTGGTCTATTAAATGAACTGACAACTTAACATTTAAAAATATGCAGAATTAGGCGATACCAGCAATTAATTTAACATATACATAGACTATTTTTCTTTTTCTTTATTTTTACAATTGGATTTGTGAATTGATAATATATATATATATTTTTTTGAATTGACATATACATTTTTTCATTTATTTATTAACAGTGCAAACATGTTCACTTTATATTTATGCAATGTAGTAACCGATGAAATGTTCGCCATTCTTTTAACTATTCATTTACTCAAGATTACTCAATTTCAAATCTACATGCTTTCGTGATTTTGAATTTTCTTTTTTGAATTTTGGCACTAAAAACTAAAATATATTCTCTACCTGTCTTGGAAAATGCTCTTTTCAGCCCAATTAAATTTTAATTTTACAATAATTGTTTTACTTAATTTTCAAAAATGTGTTGAGTACTTATTTCTTGGTTATATTAAGTAGACTTTATTAGATTTCTTATTGTCGTGACACCTACTGAAAACATGTCTCATTCTGATGCAGCCACATCTCTACATGATTCTTATATTTAGTTTAAAATCATTTCATTTTTTTGTATTTCTTATATTTTGAGTGACTCATATAATTAATTGCTTTACAAATGTCAGTATTATTCACTTATAGTCAGTGTTAAAAAAAATTACTATGAAAGCGTTTCTGTTATGTTTTGCGAATACACTAGTTAGTATTACTAATTTTAATTACATTGCGTTAATATATTTTGTAACGATAATTTGAATTATATACAGTCTTTAGTTCAAGGGAAATTATTAACTATATTTTAATATAGCTAATTGTCTTTTGTATATTTTTCAATCGTGTTTTTGTTAGTACTGATCGTTATAATGCAAATCCGGTTTAATTTCTGTTTTTTTCAAACTAATATCCTAATATCAATATCCTAGAACAATAAACTATTTCTTGATGTTATTTTTCAATGAAGTGTCCTTTTTGAGCTTTATATAAATGCGACTATATTTCATACATAGTGTATGCATGGTACTTTAGAGAATTTAATATTACTTTTAATCATTAAACTAATTAAATTTACAACTGCGGTTTTTTTTATATACATTTATAAAAGTTTTTATAACCGCGTGCAGATACGGTCACCATAACAATTATCTGAGTACTCATTCTTTTTTTATTGTTAATATTGAAGTATTTATAAATATTCGGTAAATTAAGAAACCTCTGAGGGTTTCTACATTCTACACATAAAACTTTTACATGATTATAACGTTTTCATCTTCATTGTCTGGATTGTGTCCCTCTAGAAACGCCGGGGTGACCTGCAGTTTCACGAAATATCCGTCAAGGATCTACGATTTAAGGAACTGGAATCCTTGAAAATCTCCCATTCTAGCGTCCTTGAAGAAGAACACAATAACGAATGTGAGCTTTGCATAATATTATGTTCTACACTGTCTTGCTTGTGGTATTTAAACACAGATTTAAGATGATTAAAATATTATTTTAAATTTTCATTGGCTTCATTCGATTTGCAAAATATATTACCTTTTTTCACTTTGTGCTATTTTGTTAAATAAGTTGTGCTCGTTTGAGTCGTTAAATATTTGTTGTTCCCAAAGTATTCATTTATGATTAAACTTAAACTTTCTAAATTTAATAAATAATTAAAACTGATCAACTGTAATTTTCAAGCTGTAAATATATACACGATTGTTTGATGTTGTTTCACATAGATTATTATTATTACAAGGACGTTTATTTGGATCAATGAATGTTTCAAGGCAAGCGTAATACCTATTTGAAATAATTTTGTTTTATATTAAATTGGTGATTTTGCAGATTGGAGAATCAAATTAAAAATTGATTTGAAGATTTCATCAGTATTTTTGTCAGCAACTTGTTCGCGCTTATATTTGTGGTAATTCGTTTAGGAAAATTGTACGAATTAAAATAGAATTTTACGACTAAAGATTTTACAAATAAGTCAATATATATCTTATTTATTCATTTGGTGTATGGGCATGATTGCATAATATCCATTGATTGGTTTTTAATGTTACGTAATAATTTAAAGCTATTATTTTGCCTTACTATTTCCAAAATTGTATGGTTTATGATACTTACTTAATTATTAATAGATTAAATCCGGTAAAAAAATTAAGGCTTCAGGATGGTAGAAGTTCCAGTTTTATAGACTTTGCATTCTGATGTAAATATGCGTATGTTCTTTGGAAACACCCTCTATGCATCTATCAAGTGGTCGTTTCTGAACTATTAACATACGTATTAATGCAGCTAAACTGGCATTATAGCGCATGCTAAGATCATTGTTAAAATCATTGTAGTTTTCTTTAAAAAATTTCAAAGCTATGATTGTTTTATTATGTATGCATATACTAACCAGATTATTTGAGATGTTGATTATATTGGATTTGTCTTGATCAAACTTTGCTGTTTGTTATCCGCCTTTACCATAGTTACAAAAAACACTAGAAAAATTACGCTGCATAACAATAATGAAATATTGAGTCGTTAAACTTCAGTTTAGTATTTTTTGTTCACGGAAGTAATTGTTACTTGAGGTATGTTACATTATACTAGATACCTCAGCTCTTTATGGGACAATAAATACTTATATCAAATACTTTTTAATTACATAATCTATGGTATTCAAACTTGAGTTCATACGAGTATCAAAAGATTTTGCAATTACAAAATTGCTAATTGTTGTAACGGTATATAATCAAGCATTTTATCATGTCCTTTTAACTCAAATATAATATTGACGTTCCATGAATTATATGCAGTAAGCGCCATTTTTGAGAAAATAAGATTTTTGACTATTTGGCATCAGTATTCTACCCTGCATGTTATGTGTGAAAATTAAAACAATATATATATTAATTAAAAAGTTAGTTTGATGTAAGCGACATTGGCAC
>JAYRBW010107891.1:0-18604 GCA_036023295.1 Invenusta paracnida
ACAGAGACATTCTAAAACATTTTACAATGAATATATAACACTTATTATCTTTTTTAGGTACTGAAACATTAGACAAGCAATAGATATAAATAAGTTACTAAAACGCCATAAAAGATAACTATGACAATAATAATAGTAGTAATAATAATAATAATAATAATGATAATTATAATAATAATAGTAGTAATAATAATAATATTAATGTTAATAATAATAATAATAATAATGATAATTATAATAATAATAATAATAATAAGCGTATATTTGTGAATTAAAGAACATTAATAGAAATCTTGTAAAGCAATGGAGTGTAATATAGTGGGTAGAAAGTAAACGAAAGCTACTTTTGATATGTGAAAATAAAATATAAGTATATAAGCATTGGGAACAGTCATGTTAACTAAGGAAATTCCAATGTAAATAGGCAAATTAAAGCCAATACTAAAAACACAATTTAAAACAAATTAAAACAAATCTTAAAACCAGTTTTATAAGAAGATGTGCAGAAAGCATTGACATTTTATAATGCATTAGTATTAATGGGCTTAAGGAAAACAGAAGTGGAAATAGTATTATTATATTTAGAAAGAGACACATATGAAAAAGAAAAGAAACATAATTAAGTTCAATAGTAAATATTATGTTAGGGTGTGTTTTTTCATAGATTGTTGTAATTGTAAGGTACATTTTTTATATATTTTGGATACTGCTAAAAGAGTTAAATTAGATGTATCTGTTAAAGAATCTCCACAAAAATCTCTTTTCATGTATTCTAAAAATATAGTGAGTAGTATAGTCCACATTTTAAACAAAATTATTTAACATGTTCAATGCTTTTATCTCACACCACCTAATTATGTCATTCACAATCGAGTTGATATGATATCGGGAGGCATTGGTGGATCTGAATATCTCTTCGTCTTGCTTATAGTGAAACAAATAAAGCAACAAATGGAATACACAAATTGTTGAAATTTTTCAATAGTAAACGCATAAACAAAGGGGTTAGTGGTTGAGTTAATTGCATTCAAAAAACCTAAAATGACCATTTGTTCGGAAGCATTTATCTTTACATTCGGAATATAAAATATAACATAACCTGACGTACATACCCCGGAATACATCAGTGCAATAATTGCGGTTGTTTTTGTTAACTTTACAGCTGCTTTGTGACGCTGAATTCCTGATTCAACAACACTAGTCTGTCTTCTTAAGGAGCAAATAATACAGGTGTACAAGGCGATTATAATAATTACAGGAACAACGTAAACTAGCATGACCCAAATTGATGTGTAAAATTTCAAAAATGGTATTCTGTCGTCATCACCAGTGCAGTTCGCCTGTTGATCATAAGACTTGTCAGATGGTGTAGAAAACTCCATTTTTAAAACAATTGGTGTGTTATAAAAACACATAAAAATAGAAAACACGATAATGACGATGTGAAATGGTTTGTCAGTGTAACGTCGATACACCAACGGATAAACGAGACAGAAAAATCTATCCATTGCCGTGAATACGATCATGTAAGTACTAATGAATACAATTGTACGATATATTATTGCACTCTGCCATAAATAACAAATTAATGTATTGATTACTTCAATATTAGTAGTCCAGGTGTTCACATCAGTTGAGAATTGCAGTAGTAAAGACATCAGGCTTATTAAAAGATCAGCCACAATCTGGCAACGTAGAATGGAGACACTGATTTTGGATCCAATTTTATGTTGGATCATAAATACAAGAAAAATGGCATTACCGATTATTCCCAGCGCAATTATAATGAAGCGAACGTAGAGGAAGGCTCGACTTGAGTAAATCCGCTTAAACAGTGTGTCCTGATCATAATATGTGACATTGCTTCTTTCCATAATCGTTCTAATTAAATCTTATTCTTCTTACTAACTACGTACGTCTGAGTTTGTTTCGATCGTGCTTAATGATCTTTCAAATGAAACGATTTTAAGTATGAGTGATATAGAATTGATATGGATACTATTTATTATTTAGAGATAAAATTTATTACTGTTTCATTCGTGGATAATTAAGTAGCATGATTTCTTTACCCTCTATCCTATACTGAAAATACAACAAACTATTATATATCTGTTTGTTTATTTGTTTTAATATTAGATACTTATTTGTGAATAAGAATAGAAATCATATCATTTACTCTATGTTGGCAACTAACAATCACGGAATGTTTTCCATAATATCAACCATCGATAATACAGTCGCGTTTATAGAGCTGTGTTATCATGCTTATAGGTAAACATCATATTTAAGAATTATTTAAATTCACGCTTAAACAATAAAAGATGCTTCCAACTTGTGTTTTTACTTTGTAAAGTGGATCAATAACATACCGGAAACTTTCATCAACCTGAATTATTAAAATATATGTTCATAATGGTTTCTATGGGAAAATGTATGTTTTTTTATTAAACAAGAAGCAAAATATTTTCCAATGAATTTGTCAATAAAATAATCGTTTGATTGATGTACAGAAATACAGAACTTTTAGTAAGAAAGTGAATTATTGCGCATTTAGCACGAGCCATGTGATATTATATACCAAAGTGTTTATAGAGACATTATTTGAAATGACGAACAAATTAGTTTAACTTTAGAAAAGAAACTTTTCAATTTTTCTCAATAAATTGTGTAAATATGCAATAAAATATTAAAAAGTAAAATATTGAGAAATTATTTTATATATTTATATTATTAAATTTTTATAATATATAGGTAATTGTAATGTTTAAATGTAATTTTTTTTTAAATACCAGAAAACTCATTTTTTTATACATCTGTAAATTAAAGAAAACGCTTACTTTTTCATTTTAGTTGTAAGATAGTTTACATTTCAATTGAATTTATCCACTCCAGTCCACTCCACTAACAGTAAATATATATTAGAAAATGCTTCAAACAGTACCATGCATAAAAAATTAAATGAATTAGAGAATTGCAGGTTTTTTTAATTTGCTAAATGAACATATTTTATAAAAAAATTTCAATGAAATGTATTTGCTCATAGAGTGTCTACATTTAATTAAAATGAAAACTATCGTATTACTCAAATGTAAAAGTTGGCGTATTCTTAAATTTAATGAAGTACAATTAAATATGTTATATTTAAATTACCTTATATATATATATATAATTTAATAATTACCTTTCCAGAAGCATTTTGGATATTGATAGGGCAATTTTGACAACAACATTAGCATAAATTAGCAAATGTAACAAGTAGTATGAAGGAATGTTTCTAAATGACCCCTGCCACCCTTGCGTCCAATCAAAATCGAGCAAGACTCCAACCAATGAAACGGATCGAAGAGTATAAAAGAAACGCGAGCGTCTATTTTAGCTCATTCTTCTCTTGCTTACGTTACTAGACGGTCGTCTCCTGCTCGCTCCTCTCTCTCTACTCTGAAGATGTCGCATTTTACAATCGAGCCCTTTCATCAACCAGCAATGCCCTTTTTAAAGTGCAAAGATGGGAGAACGATCAATTCGTATGGTTGACCTCACTACGCTGGACAATGATGCCACCCTACTCTTCAAGTCTCCAGTCTTTACAAGTTTCAAAGGTCCACTAACCAGTGTATAGGTTATCATGTTTCCTCTTCTCAAGGACGAGACAATACCATACGAGCCACCCGACCACCTACGAGCTAATGTGGGTTGGATCGAGTTTCTTGCCCAGAAAAAATTACAAGATTACCTCTCTTCTCTCGAGTCAACTACTCTACCAAAGGCTTTACGTGATCTCAACCTGGCTACACCTACACTGCGACCGACCTTCTCTCCTATCTCGGACATATACTGGGCTAAGATGTCGAGTAATGTCTGCGGCTTTGCCTGGACGGGTAATTATCCGATTAAAGTGACAGAGATGACCGGAACTGGCCGCTATCAATTTATGCTACTGATGCAACTGTATCTAGATGGGTCAACACGGGAATGGAGAACATGTGGCTAGTCTCAACCTGCGCATCGTACAGATTCGCTACGAACCAATGGATTCACCAAAGCCGTATAATATCTGTCTAATGAATGACAATTCTCCACCGGGGAACGCAGCAGCAGTTTCAATGATGACTCCTACCCAGGTGATTTCTACTCTAGTGACTCCTACTGCTTGCTCAGAAGAAGAAGAAGACAGTACCCGCCACGCCAAAGAAATCTGCTCTAAAATGCCCAGATGCGCTGGCGGATAACGACTTAATTCACCAGAAAGTTACATACGACTGCTAAATATACAACAATATTATGCTAATCTTATATTTCTAAACACTGACTATCCTCTTTCTCATTCTCCATCTCCTACTGTCTATTTAGATATAGATCCTATACGTACTAAATGCTTAGCTGATATTTCTTATTCAGATAATTGCTCTACCATGTTAGTCACTTTCCACTATTGCTGTACTCTTATTTAAATGTTTCTTATTCCGCAATTATACGTTTCCATGTCTCTATATTTGTCTCGACTTTCTATTTAGCCTTAAGCAACCGGATTAAAAATAGAAAGAAAGAATAACCAATTTTTATCTATAGAAATAGGTATATTTCAGTTATACCTATGAATGTTTACATTAACCAGCTGAACAAATAAATTATCCTTTCATGGGCCTTTCGGATATTTGAAGTCTTATGTAGAATTGTTACACATTTTAGGCATAGCATGAATAGCCAAAATATATCTAGTATAATAGCCAGGATAGCATTCAATGTAATAGTTAGCGCGGTAAACTTATTCATTACAAGTATCTATTTAATAATAGGACTTAGAATTACACAGCATATATATATGAGAATTGTTGTGAGAATTTGTAGACACAGTCCCATTATGTTTATAGTTATATGGCCTCAGTTGTATGCATTATTTCAAGTATTAGAAGGACTCAGAATTATATGGATAATAGCATAGATGATATTTGTTGTGGTTAAAATGTGCAGACACAGATCCATTATGTTTATAGACAATCCAAAAATGGACAAATATATGGCTTTTGTTGCACCTTTGAAGCATTGTAAAAGTCTAGTTAATGTTCACTCCATGTATACTATGAGTCTAAATCACTCATTGCCTCCACCATGTTTTTCAAAGCGTCCGATTTCTGCCATAGATATTGTAGTAAAAAGGCTAGTGCCAATTCTTCATAAAATTGCTCTAATTTCCAACTATAGGATAGACTGTTATCGATTTCTGTACAATATAGATATGTATGCAGAGGTTTCATATTTGTATATAGGGAGAATCTTCCTCCGAGTTGGATTCCCCCAGTCCCTCGTCACTGCTGCTGCTCTTCACTGTTTAGTTCCTCTCTACCCTGCTAACTGTTCATGTTTATAGCCTTTAGCTCTCCCCTATATGTTGACTAGTCAGAGAGAAACAAGACAGATGTTGAAGTGATCAAACTCATTTTATTAATACATCAATAGTATAATGTACAATACAGTCCCCAATTTACCATGGGGATATGTGTCGTCTAACAAACTGTCTAATGATAAAGTCACCATTACTATTACAAACAAGTGTTCGTACAATCGCAGTCATAGGCAGCTTACATAGAAGTCTTTTATATAAATAGTACAAGCAATAGCCACCACATTGTGTTATTAGAGGACCCTGAATAAAAGTAGAGTTAAATATCCACCCACGATAGCACTGTTTATTTAACCAAAGTTGTACACGAGGTGGTGGCAGCTGTCCAAAGGAATCAAATACCTCTCCGCGTCAATGGGGGAGAGAACACAGGCGATCCAATGTTGACCGGAGAGATTGTCTGTATCAGTATTGACACTGAGGCCAACAGCGATTTACCGGGTAGACACCCAGAAAGTTATTGTCCAAATGGTAGTGTAGACTCACAATGCGAAGCAGTTGATTTGTACAGAGCATCCTAGAGAGAGTTAGCACTTGAAGTTCATAAGCACTTGACTCTGACGTGTGATTTCCAACTTTCCATCGAAAACGGCCATAATAACCTCGCTTATAAACTCGGTAAGTGCCTTACCAAACTTAAGCTCCATTCGAAGATTCCCCTCACTATAGGGGTATGCATATCCGCAACAGTTAGCTCGAGTGTTAGATTAAATGCACACAGGGTATAGCCTCGCGTAGTAAAGTCGCCAAGTTTGATACCAATGTTCTTATCACGATTAAACAATTTCAATCCCTGCAGTAGTCCAGCGTTATACTCTCGTATACAGAGTTTCTTATCAAAGTCGTGTGTGAGTGGGCGGAAGGGGAGGGTAATATCCTCACTATAAAGCGCCAGATGTTCCAGTAAATTGCGCTTAAATTCAAAAGTTTTGGGTGCAATATCCCCATTAAAGGCCATGTTATCCACCATTCCAATAATAATCATTTTTGGCATGTGACCACGAAAAAGCCCATCTCGTATATTACTCATTGATCCCACAGGAACAGTAATGTCTGCATGGTTGTATGTTGCAGGGGGTAGATTGCATTCTGTGTCACAAGCGGTTTTTCATACTCCATGATAGTTCCGGGGGAGACCTTAACCCCCTAAACATAGAGAACGGCTTCTTTGATAATTACCTTTGAGGCGGCTTGATCTGCCGTCTTAGTAAATATGTGAAATTTGGGCTTGATACGAACCAATTTAATATGCACATCAAGCTGGCTGAGAAGATACTTGTCATAGTGTTTGATGGTGGCTAGTCGGTATCTTCCTCGAGAAAACTCTCAATATCAGCATAGACTACATAGGGGAGACGTTGAATAGCTTGCCATTTATCAAATTAATGAAAGCACTTATTATTGGCTGGGACGAGAGTTTCTGGCTGACCTGTATAACATTATTCTTGATGTCTATCGAGATATTCCCCCCTCTAAAAGGACTGGAGCCGTCGTTCGCAGTATCTATATGCGTTATGTGTCTGGTTCTTGTTAATATAGCTGTTGAGAAGACGATTGAGATGGACAACTCCCACATAGTGTGCCGGGTTTTTCAAAACGGGGAATATCACCTGCGGTGTAGGCTGTAGGACGCTCACGATTCGCCGAGATATCATCATAGTGGACTACTGAAAGGACCGGATACATGATGTCATAAAATGAAGAGTTATTAACAACTTACAAGAGAGAAAAGTTGCTGCTCAGATTCGAGGATCTCATTAGTGTATGGGTCTATTGCAGGATGCGGAGAGCTAGGACGGGGTGAACTTTGTATTCGATGCAACCGTTGAGTAGGATGCTTGATGTCTCCTCAATCAAGGCTCTAATCGAAAAGAGAAGATCTGGAGGTGGAATAGGGGATTGGTGGGCTCAAAACGCACATAGCGTAGTGCACCATTAAAAAAGCGGATGAGATACACGAACGTGTACGTTATTATCATAATAGTCTTCCATCGAAGGAATAGTATCGGGATGGCATGAGTGTCTATGTTTATAAAGTTTGCTCATGGATCCTAGATCCTCAGAACACTGGTCGCAGATGAAGGGAGAATGGAGCTGTATTGTTGATGTACAGGTGCTTGGTTCGGCTGGTAGACCGGAATTCACATCAGGATGAGTAACTGGGTGAGAGGACAGGCCTAGTGGTTGATCCGGGGCGAGTAGTTCGTTAATAAACTCATTAAACTCATCATATAATCACTATCGATGTATGACATACTGAGCACGACCGTTCAGTAGGAGTTGAAAGCGTAGAATGAACGGAAACAAACACGTGCGTTTACTTAATTACTCTTCCAGTCGTTTCATTGGTTGGAGTCTTGCTCGATTCTGATTGGTCGCAATGGGGGGGGGCCGGGTAAGTGAGTTAGAAACACTCCTCCATACTACTTTAACAATATTAAAAAAACATCTAGAAATGTAATGACATGATATTATGTGTGTATAATTTTAAGAAAAGACAATAGATATATGATTAAAATATTATGCAACATAACTATTAAAAATACTAATATTATACAAAATAAATATGAACTTTTAGAAAATTGAGCTTAAATTGTAAAAATATGTCTATTCTTTAGTATATGTGAAATTTTTAAATGCCACTGGGTCCAAACCAACCCTCCAAACGCTTACAGACGTCCATATCGGAAGATTTGACCATTATCTACAATTATAGGGAGTGAATGATTGTACTTCGTTCCTCGTAGCTGAAGGGTGCTAGTGTCTGTACTTCTTAATATAATACCAATGCTTCATTTGTAATCGATACTATCCTTGTGCCTTATTGTACATTATATTAAATTTATTAATATTAAACAACTACCTATTAAATATTGTACTGTTAGCTAGAATTATATCATTATATACTTGTAATGCTTCTAGCTCACTTGGTTACCCACAATTTGTGTTTCTCTTCTTTTCAATAAAGTATTATTATTATTAGTAATAATCCTTTATACAGAGACATGTAACAACAAACTTTCTAATTAAAAATGTAAGCCAATATAAGAATATTTACTGGATTTATTAATGAAAAAACGCATCATTTTCCGTTAATATGGCAGTTTAATTCATTTCTCGATTTTGGTCTGGGTAATCGAGATAACATTTGTTTTAGGGGAGTGTGTTTCGATTTACAATCTTATTAATGTTCAGAAAAATACGTTTGCCCTAGTCACAATCATAGCAGAAACAAACGAATCACTTCAATTGGCTTTTGATTTAATAATAAATAATTTATGTAAACTAGTCTTCAAATAAATTTATCGAAATAAATAGTTGTGATGTGAATATTGACGTTGAAATAAATGATATCTAAATAAGAATAATACATCAATAAAAATCAAAAAGATTAGAAAATATTATTTTTAAAAATTTGAAATATAATATTTATTTTTATATATTTTTATAAACCTAAACTAAATTATTTACAGATTCAATTTTGTCTAGTTTAGACCAACTTTGTTCTGTTTAATTATTTAGTTCGTCAGATTGAGTTGAACATCTGTCAGTTACATAGCGCTGGTGTCAAACAATAACTTTTCGGTTACTATTACTGAAAACAGATTGATTTAATTAAAACAACACTTCAGAATGTGTGCGTATCATTTTCTTCTTCATCCAATAACTAATTATTTTTATAATACATACTGATTTGAACAACATGCTATCATCAGAAGTAATTGAAACTGAAAAGATTGACAACAGAAAGTTGCTATGTTAAATAAAAAACATCCAATTGACGACAATTGATTCACCAATTACTCTAGTGAACTTGAAAGTCGGCCAACATGGATACGAAATATTCAATATTTAACTTATTATTTTCGGACACCAAATTAACTTTCAAACTCTTATGTAATTATTTCAATTTACATTTCTTATTATTGGATTGTTTAAATTAAGAATTGCTTTTCTATATTCGGTAGGTATACTCTTTTCAAACTAACGAATGTAAAGATAAATATAATATAGGCCAATTATTTGTAATTGATGCGTGACAATGATTTGAAATTGAACAATTAAAACAATTGGCATCTAGAAAGTACTATTTCTTTATCTATAGACGTCTATGATTAAAACGTGCAGGGTTTTAAATAAAGTGTGTGGATTTGAAAATCTCACATAATTTGATATTTGAATAATTCATATTCGTCTTTGATATACGATCACAATGTTACTTTACAACGAGACGCTAGTAACGCATTACCAGCGTATTTTTATGTCATGTGCTAAATTTAACACCAGTGAGTGAAATGAGAGATGGCATTAAATGTCTACTTTTTTACTACTATTGTTATATAGAATAGATAATTATACACAACGTTGCTACCACATAAAAACATCAATAAAATCAAATATAAATATTCAGTTTATTGTAAGTTTCCAGTATGTTATTCCACTTGACAGTGTAAACATGCGAGAAGTTATATATTATATTTGTTACGCGTGATTTTAAACAATTAATAAATATGAGTCTTAAATATTTGCACAATGATCTAGATGAGGCATTGTTGATATTGTGAAAAGCTTCCATGATTTTCATGTCGCAGCACAGAGTTTAATACATGACTTCTGTACTCACGCACGAACAGATTGACGAAATGAGTATCTAAGATTAAAACAAATAAACGAACGCTGAAACCAAAAGTTGGTATGTTGCAGTTAGACAAGCAGTAGATATATCATTCGACATATTTATTCAAAAACAAGAAATGTGACATTTAAATTAAAAACAATATTCTTTTCAATTTCAAATTAAATATATTTAAAATAATCTTGGCTTATAAATCATTAAGCACGATCCTACAAACTCAGACGTACGTAGCAGAGTAAGAAGAACAAGATTTAATTAAAAGGAATATGGAAAGAAGCAATGCCTCAGCTTATGATCAGGACACACTGTATTATCAGATTTATTCAAATCGAGCCTTCCTCTACGTTCGCCTCATTATAATTGCGCTGGGAATTATCGGAAATGTCGTTTTTCTAGTTTTTGTGATCAAACATAGAATTGGATCCAAAATCAGTGTCTCCATTCTGCGCTGTCAGACTGTCGCTGATCTTCTAATATGCCTGATGTCTTTACCAATGCAGTTTTTTAATAATATTAATAACTGGATGACTAATATTGAAGTAATCAATATATTGATTTGTTATTTATGGCAGAGTAATGTCATTTATCGAACATTTCTATTTATCAGCGCTTACATGATCGTATTCACGGCTATAGATCGATTTTTCTGTCTCGTTTATCCGTTGGTGTATCGACGTTACACTGAAAAACCATTTTACATGGTCATAATCGGTTTTTCGATGTTTGTGTGCTTCATTAGCACACCAATTATTTTGAAAATGGATTTTTCTACACCATCTGACAAGTCTTATGCGCAACCGGCGAACTGCTCTTTTGATGAATACAGAATACCATTTATGAAATTTTACAATCCAATTTGGGTCGTGCTATGTTACTTTATTCCTGTTCTTTTTGCGATCGTCTTTTACAACTGCATTATTTGCTCCTTAATAAGACAGACCAGTGTTGTTGAATCAGAAATTCAGCGTCACAAAGCAGCAGTAAAGTTGACCAAAGCCACCGCAATTATTGCACTTATGTATTCCGTTGTATGTGCGTTAGGTTTAGTAATGTTTTACATTCCTTATAGAAAAAATAGTGATGTCTTACAAATTGCCATTTTAAGTGCTTTGAATGCAATTAACTCAATCACGAACCCCTTTGTCTATGTGCTCACTGTAGAAAAATTTCAGCAATTTGTATATTCCATTTGTTTAATTAAAAGAAGCACGACGAGTTATTCAGATCCACCGATGCCTCCGAATATCATATCAACTCGATTGTGAATGACATAGTTTGGTGCAGTAAAATACAAGTATTATACTTTTTGAAAAGTGTCGTTAAAATGGTGAATTTACCAGACACATGATTGTGACTATATTGGAATTTATATAACTTATGTGTATAAAGTGTTATAACGATGGAAATGCCTTTCCATTAAGAAAAACGATCGCTAATCGAACATTTTCAATTGTAAAACATAAAAATCTGTCACCTTCGCAAGCTACTTTTAAAATCTTCAAAATCATTTTATATTTCAAAATGTATTCATACGAATTTTTAAAATGTGTAATAAAAGATATTCGTGGAATATTAACACTGTAATACTTGGAACGGTTTCTTTTCTTAAATAATTGAAGAATTGACACTATATTTTTAGAATACGTGAAGAGAGATTTTTGTGAAGAGATTCTTTTACAGATGCATCTAATTCAACTATTTTAGAAGTATTCAAAATATATAAAAATGTACAATACAATTACAACAATATATGGAAAAACACACTTCTAACATAATATTTACTATTAAACTTTTTTTGTGTTTCTATTCCATTTTTAGATGTGTCCAAATGTAATAGTACTATTTCCACTTCTGTTTTCCTTAAGCCCATTAACACTAATGCATTGTAAAATTTCAATGCTTTCTGCACATTTTCTTATAGAACTAGTTCGATAAAATGTTTTTTAAATTTGTGCTTTTAGTATTTGATCTAATTGGTCTATTTACATTGCCATTTCCTCAGTTTACATGACTATCTTCAATGTTCTCTTTTTTGACCTATTGGTAACTTATTTATTTATATTATATTGTTCCCTAATATTTAAAATACCTAATAATGATAATTATTGTTATATGTTCATTATAACATGTTTCGGAATGTCTCTGTTGGGTTTAACCAAACTTGCTATCTTTAATTTAACCAATTTAATCTAAATGCTAAACTTCTCTTTTCCTCTTGTAAGATTAGCTGTTATTTTGTTTAAAATATAATTCGTGTAGCTTTCATTCTAATGGGATCTATAAATTTACTTGTTCGGAGAACAAACGGTTTGATATAAATGAAACTAAATATATCATAAACTTATATAAGCGCATTAATACACGCATTATTTTGGAAACAGCTAAATGTAAATTAGATTTATCTCTTACTGAATCTCTTTACTTAATTTTTATAACACTAAACTAAACTAAATCGTAATTAATTTTGGCTCTTCTTACGTTTTAGAACTGTTTTATTTATTTGTTAGTTATTCACAAATAGTTATTTAGTTTCTTTCCATGAATAACTACACTAATGTTTAGTCTCACAAGATTTTGCCTGATGATACTGTTGGTTGCACAGAACAGTATACTATTCATGGAAAATATTCCACATTGATTGTTGTAATAAATAAAGTGTATGATACACGATAAAAAGTGAAATGTTTTCTATAATATAACAATGTTTGTATATAAATAATGTACACTTATACAAGTCTCTGTGATTTATTTACTTTATATTCTGGACATAATGGATCACTGGGTATATTTGTAAATTTCTGCTCTCTGACAGACATGACACCTAAATTACAAGAAACGTTAATCACAAAAATATATTACACATTAGTTGACACGCCATACATGCATAATACAAACAAACAATTGATATACATTCTATGTAATAACAATAAATGTTCAAAATAACTATCTGTTAAATAATTTTGCTAAAACATATTAGGATATTTCTTAGGATATCTCGCCCTACGTATTTTAAAGCGATTTTTAAACTTATCAATCAAATATCTATTATTTCTCGACTAATTCTTTTCAACTCGAACTCCTAAATCTTAGACCTCTCTTCACACCTTTGCAGAGATCAAATCTTATTTTCTTACTATTCCTTAACAGACATTCATCGTGCACACAAAACTTTGCTATTCGTTTTATAAACTTCTAAATATACTTTAAATATAAATAACGTTCACAGGAAACACTCTGTCACAAACCATAATTAAGAGATTAAGAGAAAACAAATTGTCATGAGATATATATTTAGTTACATCAAGCTGGAATCGCTACAGTTAAAAAGGTTACATAAAGCATCGAAGCATTAGTCAATGTCTTTTCACAGTCGCTTCCAGTAACCGAGTGTATTATTCAGTCTTATATGTTTGCATAGTAAGGGTAAACACCCTCCTCATTTATTCCAATGGTACATAGGTATAATGTAATAGTTATCATCTTAAAATATTTTTATTTTTGTTGATGACCACCTATTTTAAAACAAAATATATTAAAATTTGCCAAACTATCGACGATAACTTTGGAAAGAATTTACAATTAGTATTTTATCATATTAAGTGCATTGTAAGGTTGAATAAAAATAAGTATCTTCGTCACTAAAACGATTATCCTTCCCGTGCAGACCGAATAGGTAGAAATGATACTCTGTTATGAGCAGCCATTTTGAGGTAATGAGACATCAATATTGGACTTCTTACACATCATATAAAACTTGTGTTTAATTTTCACCACAAAGGTTGATAAACTTACAAAATATTACATTATTTTAATATTCAAAAAATCTAAATTGAAATATTCAGTTTATTGTAAGTTTCCAGTATGTTATTCCACTTGGCAATGTAAGCATACAAAAATGAAAATATGTTATTGTTTACGCGTGAATTTAAACAATTAAAAATGTTAGTTTTACGTATATACTCATGGACATTATCGACCTTCTCCACACCTCTCCAATCTGTGAAAGAATTGCGAATCACCTTGGGAATATTCGTAGCAATACTTTCACCTTCATTATAACTCATTGTAACCTCCAAACAATAGTATTCATGATTTAAAATTTTCCAGTATTGATTGTACCACAAAGGACACTCACTCCCTGCAGACGAAAACATGAACAAAAATATATCGTGCGCTGTGGTTACTCTCAACCGTTGCAACAATCTCTAAACATGTGACAAACAAATTGTTTGTATTTTACCTTTCAGTAATCATTACAATTACATAATACATACAATTAAAAATAATTGGAATTATTATCATTTTTATTGTGATTTTTAGTTACACCACCAGGCAAAATATGTAGTCTTCAAGAACTATTATGTCCGGTTCGACATTCTGTTAAATAACCTTCCTATAATTCATTACCTTCGTTCATTCATTCCCTGTTACCTGTAATTTAGTTTAATGAACTGTTTCCGATGCAACATTTGTGTTTATAAAATTAACTATTGTGTGTTTTAACATTTGATACACAGTGGTAATCTATCACCGTGGGGTGGTTTTATTGTTTTTTATTCATTCTATGTTATTAAATATTTGTTAACTATGTTGAACTCTATTTGTTCGTCTAAGTCAACTGATTTTTGTCTTGACTCAGAGACATTGAGAGCGTGTCTCCTCCCCTTCACTCTCTTCTCCTCTTGTATCCAGCACCCTGGTTTCTTCCTCGTGCAACTGCTTTCTTGTATTTTGTGTGAGGAATATAACCCATTCATCCTATTGCTATTCATATCATAATTCATTGTTTTGAAGAATTATAATTCTTATCGTCATGAAGTGCGCTCCACGAATGATAATCTTCTTGAACGTGTTTTTTCTGTACCGAAATCTGTCTTGTAGATTTGAACTAAACTCATCATCTTTCTGTAATTGATTTGTAATCATCTTTCTGCAGTCGCACTATCGCTCCCATATTTTATAAGCTGTGCATGTTCTTGAAACTCTATATTTATCCTCTATTGAATGTCATATGACAGTTCGTAAAAGCTTTACTGTAATCATCTAATACAATTATAGTGGAACTACACTTTAAATATATATTACGTCAATTATGTCAATTTACGTATTATAATACGTGAAACAATATGCCTGATTATAATGCGTAATATTTTACTGATTAAAAGACGTAATAAATGACAAAAATCTGTAAAATTTTACTAATCGAAGTACGTATTTTAATTTTAATTTTACTCATTAAAATACGAATATTTAAATATAATAATTTCTGTTAAATTTTATTCAGTAAAAAACGTATTTCTATGAAATAATACAGATTTATAATGTATCTATTGCACAAATTACTATATAAAAAAAGTTTAGTGTTATATAGTGCATTTATAATTAGATAGTTAGATAGAACACAATTTCATAATATATATAACATGAAAAGAAACGTATTTTAAACATTTACAAAAGTAATCATTTAATATTACATTGCTAGAAATATGGTTTACATTGTTTAAAATTAATATGAAAGAATATGGCTAATAAATATAGAAATATTTTTTTAATGAATAAAACATTAAAAATATTGCTTACCTTGTCTAAATCAGAATACAAATCAAATACGCTGATGTATCATCCCAATATAAAAGAGAAAACTCATTTTTTTATTACTCATTTAATCAAGCCGTACAAAGTTTGACACATCTGGTATAATTGAGATTTAAAAAAATCCGCAGCTGAATGATTCGATGAATTCGGCTAACTTCGCTCGTAATAATCCTTAAAATGAATATTACAAACTGAAGATTAAAATACTATACTAATAATGCTCGACACAGTATATCAGAATATGTTTCACATAAGTTTTTGGTTCAAAAGTAATTATTATTTTAAAAGTCTTCACTACATAATTTCTTGCTTAAAGCCTTACATTAAAGTCTTCAATGAAAAATAAGTGTGTTAACTAACACGTTTCGTAACAAAAGTATGTTCCTCTTAGCAAAATGTGTGTTGAAACGCACATTTTAGCTGTGTCAGTTAACAAATTCAGGTTGTGTGTGTATTTGGGTCTATACTTCTGTGTTTTCTAAAATTTATGTAACACACAAGGGTCTGAACTAAAGTGGGCAGGATTGAGCACGTTATAGGAGATTCTAAAATAAGTACAAATTATACACTGAAAACGAGATGTAATCCTTGTAAAAAGTGTCCATTGAATCGCTTATACATATGAAGTCCTTGATATTTAAATTTTATTGGACCAAAAATACAATATGACATCACAAATATTATAAAAAAATAATTGAACTATTTCACATATATCCACTGTTTTGCACCATGGAACACCCTTTTAGAAATTCGAAGACTACCCGATTGAATCGCTTTTGATTCTGCCATTATTTGTATATTATTTTTACCGGATAAATTAATGGGGTTTATAGGATAAATTATATATCTGGCCGATTTACCCAACTACACTGTACAAAATTTCATTTTCGATTTTTGGAAAACGACTAATACCGACCCATATAACAAACAACAATGTTAGTATTTAATACTTAGTTTTAGTTTTAATTCGCACGATAAGTAAAAATACGAAAAAATGACGTATGTTTTTAAGTTATATTAGTTCATAAAAATACGTATATATTGATATTTATAGTATACATATAAGTCAGTAGGGTTAGTATCAGGGAATTCTTTTATACCGGGAAGTAAAACGCGCCAAAAAGGTTGTTTTGAGTAGCAGGCGAAAATGAGTTTCAAAAATTACGAATTTTATCGTTTGATTTATTATTAATAAGCACACATCAAGTCTGGAGTAATTCCAATCGTTTAAAATAGAATACAGGTATGTTATATATATATATATATATATATACCATTTAATAATATCTTATATTAACGCCCAATTATTTGTATTATATTGTGTCGAAATTGGCGGAGATTCAAAATAGTACATTTCTGATTTCAGTATTTACCGATAGAAAATGTAAATAAATTGATGTTTATATACCATTTTTAATCTTTTCTATGAATGAATGCTAACATTTTGATGTAATAATGTATAATTACATAATAAAATGTTAAAATATACCCGCAGATTGTTTTTTTAAAACCATTTATTGAATATTATACAAGTAAAACATTGTTATTCAGATTAATACTCCAAAATATTTTTCAAAACTTGTTTTAAAATAGGTCTACAGCCATTGCTATTTCAGGCCTAATGTAATGCAGAAAATTCGAATACCAAACAGTTATTTAATTATGACCTAATGGTAAGGCAGACATTTTGATTACAATTCATGTTGCAGGTCCAGTTACTAATGCAGACATTTTGAATATCAAATAGTTATTTGCAGTCCAGTGCTAATGCTAAAAATTTGATTACCCAATTATTGTTTCAGGCCAAGTGCTAACTCTAAATTTTGATAACCTAAATATTGTTTTAGGTTAAGTGTTAATGTAAAAAATGGGATTACCTACCCACATATTGTTTAAGGCCAAGTGGTAATGCTAAACATTTGTTATCTAATGTTATTTCAAGCCCAGTGATAATGCTGAAAATTTGATTACCTAATTATTGTTGCAGGTCCAATACCAATGCAGCAATTTTAAATATCAAATAGTTATTTATGGCCCAGTGCTAGTGGGTCATAAATGTCAATTTTCATGTCAATTCACTAGAAAAAAGTAAAAATTAAACCATCATTGATTAATTTTTTTAATTTCTTACACATTAGATCATCCTTATAGCATAAATTGGACCTGTAAATGTCAATATCATATCTATATTTGTTCAAAAGTTATAAATGTTTCAAATTTCAAGATATTTGAGGAATTTTGACCCCGGCTGACACTAAAAGGTAAGTTTTTTCAGAATATTTTATTTTTTGTTATTATAACTGCTATATCTATCAATAAGAAACATTTCCTTAAGTAAATTTGCATGCTGAATTCATTTTTCAACATCAAATCTACATTAGAACACTCTATTTGGGTTTACAATAGCCATTTTTCATATTGTGATCCATGAATTTATGCATAAAACACCCGAATATTAGAAGTCAATTATGTAAAAGGGACACAAAACGTATTATTGAGCTTTTAAATACAATATAAGTATAGGTATATCTACAACATATGCAAAAACTATAAAGGTGTTTTCAATCAAACAAATTTCTCAGTAAAAATCACATCTAATGTGTTTTATCAATTTTTCAGTTCTGGTGATTCAAAATCCACCAAAGTATAGCTATTAAATGAATTTTTAAATTAACGAAAAACTATTGAAATAAATTCAATATTGTCTTAAACATATTCATGACAATCTACACACAATATATTTCATTATATGAAAAATACATACTGTTTTAAACTTTTTGTTCCAAAGCTCTATTATTAGTCAACAAGTGGCTATATACTCAAATGTAAACAATATAGTGAAGAAATCTATATTATTGATATTGTAGTTTCAGATATAAATATATAGATGTATTAATAAAATATTGCACCTTTTAACAATTGCAATAGCATGTACAATAAGTTGAAATGTAAGATTATTAGACATAGATATA
>JAYRBW010107902.1:0-18602 GCA_036023295.1 Invenusta paracnida
GAAACAGGTACACAAGCAAGTAATACAATTACAACCCAAGAGACTATTAGAAAAGCAATTACGCAATACAGTTCAAAGTGATCACACAATATTTTTGTAGATAGCGGATATTCACCTCCATAATGTAAGCACATTGCGGGTACATATTACTTTCTAGTACATATTATTAATATTAAATTTTAGCTTCTAATTAAAACACCTCAGCATATTTTATTTCAACTAACTATTCATTAAATTGTAAAAGGGATTTTTTTAAATCAAACTGACCAATTATTATTTTTATAAAATGTCATAAAAGCATAATAAAATGAATAAAACATAATAAAAAAATAAAAAAATACATGTCATGTATGATTTGAAATAAAATGCATAAATCATAATAATAAAAGCATAATAAAATGATTTAAAAATTCATGTATGATTTAAACTAAAAGAATGTCAAAATGTTAAAATATATGTATGATTGGAAATAAAAGAATGTCAATATCACAGCAGTAAGTAATTTCAACAATTTTACTGATGAGTTTAAGAATCGTAGAAAGAATGATAATCTCTTAGCATGATGAATTTCATATCTTGTAGATCTTTCCATTTTGACTTTGCTATCTGAATTGGCCAGTCATAGAGCTGCAAAGTATCTGCTAGGTTTGTTGTCTGGTCGTAAGATCGCCGTTGCGGTAAGTCAACCCACTCTGTTTGGGAGTGTCTAAGTTTGTATTTAACAAAGTCTATTGGAAGGTATTGGATTGCCCTGATGTCCTGATCCACTGGACAACCAAATCGTTTTCCTGGTCTTATAGATTTGAAGTTATTCTGTCGACTTTCAAAATCCTTGAAGAAGGTATAGTCACATACCTGGACTTTAAACAGATTGTTTTTACGAGCGGAGCGCATTGCAGTGTAGAAGTCTGTTGGCGCGAACATAGGATCATGAAGATTTCTTTCTATCGTAGAATGTACCGAGTCTACTTCCATCATCGTATAGTCCTCGTTCTAGAATAAGCTGTTGAATGACGATGTTGAATTCAATACTGAAATCAGAGAGTAGGCTTGAAAGGGTTCTATTTCGGTTCTGATAACCACAACCGTCATTTACACGAGTTATTTTCTTTATTGTCTCAATTTCATACCGTCGTTGAAGATAGTCATGAATACATGTAGCTTGTGAATATATTAGAGATAACATTTCCTTGTGCTTCATTCCAAACATAGAGCACCACGTTCCCAGTTGAGAGGTCGTATATCGAAAAAATATGTAACTGTCATTTTTGCTTAAAATAAAGAGTTGAAGCTTTACTTCGAGGGCATGTAAGTACACTTTCTAGGTCCATAGCGACTGCTACAAATCTAGCAGTGTGTGTAGCTTCGTTCTTGACAACATTTGTCATTTGTCTGGCCTCGTCTTTCTTAGTAACATGAAGATCGTATTATTCTTGGCTATGGATGCTGGATGTTTCCAGTCTTAATGGCTATGCAAGTATCGCTTTGGTCTTTTCGGGGATGATGCAGAGCAATATTTTTCTGTTGCAGGATATCCGTGAAGTATGATCGAGAAACATCTAAATAATCATTGTCAATCACTATAAACTCTGTGAAGATTGGCAAAACTTTTGAAGTTTGAATCAATGTATAGCTTATTACTGGAGGCGTGGCAATAATAGCTTGGTACTTTCAGAAGATTATCAAAAAATCCGTCAGCCCATTTTTTGTTTTTAATTCTTAGACCTTTTCTAGGGTTTACATTCTCTGGACCACCGTTTTCTTTGGGTATTACACTTGCGTTCAACCAACCGGTCAATTTATCTTTTCCAATCGCCAAGCTACTAAGAAAGAATTGACGACATACTTTGACGTAATTTCCATTTGATGATTTAAGCATGTAGCTAAATGAATTATTCTTCTTGTGTACATTCGTGTCTTGCTCTTTTGAATTTATTCTACGCTCAATCTTTGATCTTTCAACGAGACCCAGTCCATACTTTTTTTCTCAGCCCATGTTTGGAGGTCTCAAAATTAATCAAAGGTTTTCTGGCGACATTAATCTGATACTTGTTGACAAAGGAACGAATTTGAAGATTTCTCAAGTTCGCCATGGTTGCATCTGTTTCCGACGCTTCGTTTTTATTGTTTTGTTGTATGCTTCACAACTTTTGTTTGTTTGTCGCCGCTGTAGCCAACTAGACCAGACCTTCGACGCTCTGCCGCGAACTATTTTGAATAGATGTTGTTTTGAACTGGAGGGCTGCTGATTGTCGTTGAGACTTGAGGGAAGCTGGTTGTCGTTTAGTCTTGAGGGCAGCTGATTGTCATTGAGACTTGAGGGCAGATGATTGTCGTTGAGACTTAAGGGCAGCTGATTGTCGTTGAGACTTGAGTGCAGCTGATTGTCGTTGAGGCTTGAGGGCAGCTGATTGTCGTTGAGTCTTGAGGGCAGCTGGTTGTCATTGAGTCTTTAGGGCCGTATGGTTGTCGTTGAGTCTTGAGGGCAGCTGGTTGTCATTGAGTCTTGAGGGCAGCTGGTTGTCGTTGAGACTGGATCCACCCATTAAAGGATCAGTTAATATTTCAGCGGCCAGATCCGAGAGATCTAATGGTAGTGACAGATCTAAGATGACAGAGGACTCAAAAAGTAAGGATTCATTTTCATTGTTTGAAATATCAAGAGAGCATTGTACTACAGATTTGTTTGTAATATTGTTTTTATGACTCAAAATGTAAGGATACATCTTTGTTTGAGATAGCCATACTTTTATTGGATTTTTGTGACTGAAGTGAGAGAGTTACCATCTGATGTCCCCTTCTTAGATCCATGTTGCATTAAAATGAAATAAAACATTGCTGTCTGAGCACTTTATAAAATAAATATTTTGTTAGTTAATGAGCTTTATCACAAAAGATAAGCAAAATTAAGTATTGTGCATTTCAATTAATAGTATGTTACACAGTACACAATAAGTTATAGTAATTATTTATTTAGCCTTATTCAACAGTTATTATTGAGTCAATTAGTTAGTATTATTTGACATAATGTGTTTTAAAAGGTTGTATCATTTCTCATATAGATATTATAATTTTTAATTGTTGCAAGAATATAAAATAGGTACATTGCTTAACAATGTGCAATACACATAGTGGGTATTACCAATTCCATTGTGAGCTTAGTACATAGCAGGTATTACTCTAAGTATATCAATTAATGTGTTTAAAATGTATTGTAAAGAACTATTAGATTAATAACATATGTCAGCATATTTAAAACAACTTAGCAGGTATTAGTGTTGCATCAATGATATATTATAAATATATCTCATAAGATTAATATTTATATTTTATCTAGTTAAAATCAACTTTAGAGAAATTAAATCAAATTATTCATCTGCTGTTGCATAGAAAAGATTTTATATAATATTATGTATATGACTTAATGTTATCACAGGGTTCCCATGCATTTTCCAAATTTTTTTCCTTGAGTTTCTTCTGATTTTTTTAGATTTATCAAAACTTTTGAGATATTTATATTGATTACATTTTTGCTATATTTTTTGTGTATATTAAAACTATTATTAACTATATGTTATTTTAATTAATATTTTTTTTTAATTTAGAATGATAAATAAATTTGAATGTAAGTTGTATAATGTTATATTTACCCATGTAATTTAACAGATAATAACAGTAGTACTAATAGTAGTTAAAAACAGATAATTAAAACAAATTTAAAATCATGCAAAGTTTAGAGTTAACAAGTTATATACAGAGTTACAATACTATTATTAAGTATTTAAATTTGTTAAATTGATTATAAAAACATGAAATGTAATGTATTGTTTGGAGATCAAACAGAACCATCTAGCTGTCCTAGTTTAAATTTAATGTCATATCTATGATTACATAATATACAAACTGAAACAATCACAAATAAATATAATATTGTTATTAGAGAATTTAAAAAGATAATATAATATTCAGTTGTGGATAAAAAAAAGTATCTTTGGTTTTCCTTATTTGATTTTTTGTTTCATGTGTATTTTTTATTTTAATAATTCTTAAGTTTCAAATGATTTTCCAAAAAAAACAGAATTCTTTGATTTTTTTTAGTTTATAAATTCCTTGAGTTTTCTAAAAAAATTAGTTTTCCTGAGGTGTGGGAATCCTGTTATCAAGACTTGGCATGGGTAATAATGGAAAATCCAGACAGAAATGACTGAAAAAGACTTATCAATCTTATCAATCAAAAGATAAGAAAATTCTGAAAATATTATAATAAATCAGTGTTTATGTAGATATTGGGATTGTTAGGGTCAAAAAATGCAGTGTATGGTTCATAATTTTATCATTGGTTCCATGTTTTTTCTATGTACATTTTGGACTAGGACTTCAACAATTTTTAGCATCATGTTAAAAAAAATAAGAGATTTCACTGCTGTAAGATTGTGCTTTATTTTTCATCACAATATTTAAATGCTTTTCTGGTAAAAATGATTAAGTTTGCCTACAAAATTAACAGCTATTACTCTATTTCTACTTTAAGATTTTATAATCATGATTTGTTATTTTTGAATATATTCTATATTCATAATGTATCTACATGAGTTTTACACCATACCATATAATAATTTCCAAGATTTGTTCTTGATAGCACATAGTTTTGCTATTAAATGCAAGTTTGTAAATCATTTGTCTATATTATCATATATAGTATATGGACTATTTGTTACCATGTTGTGTTTTAATAAATAAATAAGTCAATATAATTTCACCACTTTTTTTAATAAATTTAAATGCTTTATAAAGGGATCCTGATCTGTGCAAATCTGGATGTAAACAAATGCATGAAAAAAAAAACATTATTGGTTCCTGTATCAAAACAGATATGTGGGCATCTTATAATCATTCAATTGGTGGGAGGACATGCTCTCAGATATCATAATAGTGAGTAGTGTATGTAACCACACTGCAATACAGTCAATCAGTATATATTTATCACATGTAAATGACCAATCAAATGAATGTTTGTATCTAGTGTTTCTATTGGTAACACTAATATTCTTGTCAAATATTAATAATAATAGTGTTACTATTAGAAAAACTGTGACTGGATCAAAAGTCTAAGCTAACTGTATTTGTAATAGGGACAGTTACTTCTAAAAATGCTTATTTCATAATGATATATAAATTATAACATTATATGTATATGGATAAAAAGGATAATATTATATTAAGGTCTTTAGTCAAATTTTAGTCAATTTAATTTTAGACTATAATTAAAACATATAATTTAATTAGTATGCACTGCCTGCAGTTCAACTTAGTCTTAAAGTTAAAATGTACAGCTACAATGTCATTAAGTAATTTAAACTGTAAACTTTGCATATTAAATTTTTAAGCAACAAAATAAAAGTCAACATTCAAAATCATTAAATAAACAACATCATAAGGCATTGGCAATGCTTTGTCAATGAGTCATGCCCTTGGGTAATCCTTTAAATGTATTTTTTTGTAACAGATTGAAAAAATAGTAGCTTTGAAAGATGTAGGTTTTGCAGAAAGCAGTTATAATTGCTTTTAGCTAATGATGTAATCCCTGATTAAAAAATATTTTGTACACAAAACGAGTATTTTTGTCATTTGTTAAATTGCTTATATTATTAATAGCATCGAACTTAAATAAAATGTCAGAAACACTTTCTATTCCTTATTTTTACATAATACATTAACTACAAATCACTGTCAATCAATTATAAAGATAACATTATTTAATTCATAATTACCAGAACAAATAAAGAATTATCAAAAAATTTAAAAATATATCAAAATAAAAGGGAAACACCTCGAGTTAATATAAACAACGCCAAATTAGGGTTTAGAAAAGAATGAAAAAATAGACAGTGAAAAAAATAATTGACTTAGTAGAGAAACAACTCTAATAAGCCAAATTTAAATGTGTTAATAATCTATGAATTTCTTTGCCTTAAGTTCTTCCTAATTTTTAGATACTATCAGTGAACAAGCTTTGATTATACAAAAACAATAATAATAAGTTTAATCTAAATTCAAGAATTTGGGGTCAAAATTTCTTCGTACCATGAACCATAGAAGCATCAATACAAGCCTGAGGAAAGTGAGGTACCGCTTATGAACGACTATTAGGACACAGATATAATGCGAAACACCAGCGTGGATGCCTGCATCACCAAAGACTTTATATAGGACCAACAAAGATTAACGATCCAGCTTTAACGATCACATGCTGGATGACTAACTCAAGTTACTCCAAGACTCTATATCATAGCCTACACCAATATTTAAACATCGCATCAGCACAGATCCAACAATTATGGATGTAACCGAAGATAAGCTAATAATTTAAATCGAGTGACGATTTAGTCACTCTAAAAATTAGTTGACGATAAAATATGTTATACCTATATATATACAAATTCTGTAGAAGTTGGTTATAGTTTTCAACTGAAAGGATATTTAGGAGCTTATATGAAAAAAATAGCTATTAATAATACGTAGCCCTAAATGAATTAAAACTTTAGGCATGGTTTATTTTCATTACCTATTAAAATACTAAATAGCCTGTTATAATAGCTAGAAAAAAAAATATATATATATATATATGTATGTTATATGTTTTTTTAACAGTCCCTGTCAAAAGTATTAGCATAATTATAATTTATAGTGTATTTTTGAACATATATAAGTCAAAATAATCAAAAGATAGAAGAATAATACTATAATTTGACCAATTTTGATTAGTTTTAGAGTCTAACATCAGAATTGAGTATAATATACTTGTAATTTCTGTTTTTCCTACCAATTTCCAATAAATATTAGTTTTGTGTTAACATATTACAGCGTCTATTTTTTCATTTAATCATGGAAAAAAATCGTGATATACGTCCAGAAATAGTTTCTCACATGGTTATTTTGAGACAAGAAGGTCTACAACAGGTATCTATCGGTCAATGGCTAGGTTTAAATCAGTCGGTGGCTCAACGTTGTCTTAAGCGTCATTGTGAAACAGGATCTTTCAGCTGTGCTAAACGAACTATTGGGAGGCCACGGGCAACTGCAAATCGAATTGACTACATGATACGGCGGATGGCAGTGTCAAATCCTACAGCAACATCCACGCGTATACTGTCAGAACTACCACACCATATTCAAGTAGGACGTAGAACTATCCAAAGACGATTACAACATAAATTTTGACTCCGAGCATATCGCCCGGCCATTAAACTCCGACTAAGCGGAGTTATATATTCAAGAATATTCATGATCGATTAACATTTTGCAACAGTATTCGCATTGGACCCCTGCGGAATGGAATCGAGTATTATTCTGCTATGAATCGTCATTTAAACAGTTCGAAAATTATGGCAGCTTCGTTCGCCGACCTCATGGAGAGCGCTATATAGCCCAAGATATATCCGTGCATTAGTCAAACATTCGCCCTCCCTGATGATTTGGGGGAGCATTGCTGTTTCTGAAAGGCTAGGATTTCTTTCATTCCTCCCAATACAACTGTCAACGCAGAGCGTTACAGGACAATAATACAATTGATAGGCTGCCTATTTGGATGCCTTTACGGAAGTGTTCTATTTTTCAACATGACGGAGCGCCAGCACATACTGCTGGCTCTTTCAAGAGATGGTTGAATCAGTGGCTCGGGGACAATAACTATGCCTTGCTAGATGGTTGGCCAGGAAGTTCTCCGGACTTGAACGTTATAGAGAACTGCTGATGATTGATGAAGGTAAAGGTTGCAGAAAAGAAACCAACTTCACTGGAAGACTTAAGAAATAAGATAATGCAAGTGTGATTGCATGACATTACTCCAGCTTACTGTGCATCTCTCGTTCAATCAATGCCGCATCGAATGCAGGCCGTGTTGAACGCGCGAGGCCATCACACTAAATATTAAATTTACATTTCCTACAAATAACAACACTGTAATATCATATTAATCTGTTCTAAGACTATAATACTTATTTGCCTGTATTAGTTTAATTATTTTCTAATGTGTTCAAAAATACATTTTTCATTATGATTATGCTAATCTTTTGACCGGTAAGTAAGAATTATATCAAACCAACTAAATTGAAATTCGAAAATGTTGTCAAAATGTTTCTGTATGCTCAGTATTATTGTATTTTATAAATTTACTTGAAGTATCACACTAAATTAAAACTCATTTTAGTGCTGAAAGAATGAAAAGTGCAAAATAACCTGATCTTAAATAGTTGTTGTTTATCAGTATTAAAACAAAAACAAACATATGCTGAAATATGTAATTAACTGGAATAAAGCAAACTATAAAAATAGATGATAAGATTGCCATTGATGCTCTCGCGACATGTAACATTCCCCTTTCTTTCGATTATTATTTTGAAGTGTCCTTGCTATACCAGATACAAAATCAATTTATAAATTAATTAAATCTTATTGCTGTAAAAGTCTCAAAAACACAGTTTATGTACAAGGTTTATCTTAAAATCATTGTGAAAATGTACAATAATGATATTTTTTAAACCTTATTTTTGTTAAATAAAGCAAATGCTGAGATAGTAAACTTAAATATAAAAATGTGGAGGAAATAAATTATAATTATAAAAAGTAATATATTCAAAAATGTATTTGATATAATTAATTTAATTAATTGAATATTATTAATAATTAATAATAAAATTAAAATGAATTTGATTTACCATAATAATAATTACGCTTTACTTTTGTTAGAAATATATAAAACTATCGAAAGAAATATATAGTGTTTCAAATAATTTATAAAATTATATATGCTACAATTTAAGTAGTATGAAAAACGACCTACCCCTTCCCTCCCTCCACCTACTCAATTGCGCCAAGTGTGGGGGCATACAGATGCGTGGGTGTTTATGGCATCAAATTAAAATTAAAAAGTGTGCCGGAATTTATAAAAGTTTGCGCACGACATTCAAATTTAAATACGGGGAAAATTGTTTCATTAGCGGAAGATTTTATTTATAATTGCGTGAAATAATAATTTTACAAATTAAAAATAATTGCGTGAAATTTAAATTTGAAAATGTGCGAAAATTTTAAAATTTAGTTATTAAAACAAAACACTTCAAACCCGCATGCATGGTAGGAAAATTATGTGACTCATGATAGCATATATGCATCCGATTTAAAAAAGTAAGGTATCGATTCCCATATAATCAATGGGGTAGATTTTGATTATGGCATTTTTCATCAATCTCACTCAAATCAAAAATTTACTTTCGAAACCAAACCTAATTCTTTACCTTTTTTAGACACCATTGTAACCCTACCAAACACAAATAATTCCAAATGTATTGTCTCTGATTGATCTATTCGATGATTAGATTTTGACTACAGAAAAACGTTATTTAATTGAATTTTGGGTGGACTATATTTTTATGGTCAGTTTAATCTTTTAACACAGAAGAAAATGTAAACCTTCCTTTGAATGTAGTCAATCTAATTTTGTTGAAATGCACAGCAAAGGGCATAATATGCATATATTTTCCTGTGGTGCACACATAAAAATTAAAAAAATTGTAGCTCCAAGCTGTCAAAACTACTATAAAACCTTCACTTACGGAATTAAAATAAACAGAGTAAATGTTAACGTCTACATAGTGTTAAAACAAAGCTTAGCACCCATAGTTGAATATTTAAATAAGAAAGAATTAATTTAACTATTATAGTTACTTACCAAGTCATATTTATGTAAGATAAAATTAATAAAGAGCTAATCATTACGGGATTATAATTCAAAAAGAAGATTTCAAATATATTTATTAGAAACAAACAGTAAACATTCTACATATCACTTAAAGGAAGGTTACGTTTATAGTTCAATAATTGCGCTGTTAAGCTGAGTGAAATTTAACTCATTCTGTTGTGAGAAATGGCCTAACTAAATTTACTCATCAAATAAGCAACTAACAATTCCCATTGAATCACCATCGCGACTGCAATGCTAGAGAATATGGAAGAGGACAATATTTCAAATGACTCCTTTTTTAGATGAATTAATGTTTCATCTCTCTAATAAAGTTAATTGACACAATTTCAGAATTTGTGGAATGAAAATCCTTCTGCAGTTGTTGGACAAGAAAGAGACTCGCCAATAGTGAATGTCTTTTGTGCCTAGTCTGTAAGCAAAGCTTATGGACCTGTCTCTGCGGAGAAAACTGTGATAAGACTTTCATATATGCTATAAAACTGGTTGTTTATCAAACTGTAACAAGATACAGAACACTTCATTTTCATGAAAGGTGGTGCAGTCTCATTTTCACTTATAGTTCCGTCATTATCTAAACAACACCATTCTTAGAAGTTGGGTTGGAAGAGGTGGACAACTGGTGTTCATCGTCCGTAGCCTCCCAGATACGCCGATCTTATCCCCTACGATTTTTATCTGTGGGGTACACAAAAGAAAGTGTTTATTCCATCTATACTCTTGAAGACCTGAGATATCGAATTGTTTATGATCAATAACTAGAAATCCGTTGAATCGTGTGGCAAGAAATGGGTGTTTGTCTTGCAAAACAGTGATCGTGTTGAGTGAATACAACCTTTTTATATATGTAAAATTACAACAGAATTATAAACTTTGAATCTTCGTAGTGTTTTTATCTCTTACCGCTTGTTTCGGTATCTATGTATTTGCTTATTCTTTTTTATATAACCTTTTGATACACCGTGATTTCAAAATATTTAAAATGTAAATAAAATTACAACCACATAACTAAAATTGTTTAGATAAAGTTTAATGAATGTATATAATTACATAACAGCCATGTATATGTACATAACATATACTTAGAAAAATAAAGAAGTTTTTAATATATTTACTGCAACTCATTTATATAACTATAAATATCATATTTCATTTATTATTTTGACTCCCCTTTCAGTCAAATGACTCTTTTAAATAAGGTAAACTTGTAAACTATAGCGAAAAGCTAAATTACACAGTAAAATAATAACTTAAAATCACAATATTTGAAAGGTTGTCTTATAAACTTATTATAATAACTGTATTTAATCATAATCTAACAGTAGTAAAAAAAACCTGAATTCATTAAAATTATTATTGTAAGAATTTTCATTTATTCGAAGAAACATTGTATTTAAAAGTGTAACACATGGGATATTCTTTTTAGCTCAAGTTGCAGGACTTTTAAAAATAAGAAAAATAGAAACATGTACATAAAAAGTCAAAAGGTATATTTACTAGCTTTTTATTAAACAGCATAGTTACATCTTTCACAAGTCTTAAATTGTTATTGAAACAAGAGAGATACAAAGTAAAAATATATGAATTATTGAAGATTTATAAAACCAATAATAATATTACAACAAATTGTACAATTTTAATTAAGTTTTCGGGAATACAAAATTTAAGTATTTTCATAATATGAAGCCTATTATTTGTTTGCAAATTATTAAATTTTACAATAAATTTTAAGTATGATTTTAAGTGATAGATTTACAAACAAAAAACCAAAACCAAAAAAAAGAATATAGTATTGCCATTACATTTGCAGAGCTAATTTAGCATAATATGCAAGCATAGCGTATGATTTTAGCGTAAAATAAGATATAAAGATACATGCTTCATGAATATAACATGCTTAAGTAAGTTAGTAAATAGTAACGCAAGACAATCTGAATAGAAAATATCAAACATGTACAGAATACAAATGAGGAGATGTTAAAGATGACATTAAGGTATTTTATTATATAGTAATATAAAATACAAAATTAGGCATAATATTTTTTAGCCTACGTTCCGATATTTCAAGATTGAATGATAGTTTGAAATCAGCCAGCCAATTTTAAAGATTAGTAGGGCTTAGGTATGAAATTATTAAACCATTTCATTAGTATGTATTACACATTTTAACCAAACAAACAGATATGTTATTGATCTGTAGTACTAGTAATGTATATAATATTTTCTACTGACGATGTGACTAGTGTGTGGTACTAAAGAAGTATAAAAATAGACACACGAACAATGTTATTGGTACACGCAAAAACTGTCTAGCACATTCACTATATTTCCAAAAACAGTTAGAAATAAAACCGAATGGGCTTGTTTTTAGAGATCCATTAACAAATGAGTGTCTAGCAGCATAAGATATAAACAATGTCGGACGGTCAATCATATTTTTCTCTTGACAGTGAATAAGTGTCAGGTTACAGTGTATAATTGTGTCTTGTCGTTCCTACGTCACATCTTTCTTAAGACAATTTTTAGGATCATCTTGAGAGACCCGTTCATCGCGCCGTCCATATCTGGATGACCTTGAATGAAGCTTTCAACTCGCCGGTTCATAGTGGTCATTATTTTGGAACAGTGATCGCAAATGGCAGGATCACTGGGCTCCAGGACCCAAAGGGCTTCCTCCAGATAGCTGAAATGGCAAACAATAAATCTAAGAAAATACTACATAGCCTAACTTATTGTGATATTTAACTATAAAAAACAGTAAAGAATAACATTATTGAAAATTTAATGGACGGGTATTCCAAGAAATCAGACAATTTTACAGATTATGAAATGTCAATTTACCGCAATATTGTCCATAATACTTTTACTAAACTATTTTTTTTATCTATTTTACTTTAAATGACGTACTCTTCGTTTTCATTAAAATTTAACATGTTTTATTTACATAAAATACCCAGTCATGCTTATTTACATGCAACAGAGTAAGACCATTAAAAGTCTATAAAGATTGACATATTATGAACTGTATAATTAAAATTATAACTTAAAATTTCGAGATAAACAGACACACAAAGTTAAAATCTTAAGTATAAGATGCAATAAATATGAAAATAAATAAATAAATTTTTAAAATATCAGAAAATAAAGTTTCTATAACATGTTTAAGACCAAAAATGCAATAACAAAAATAAATAAAAAAAGACATATCTTGCCGTAAATAACAAAGACACTCAAGATATTCTATTCCTATAATAGTTCGAAAAAGCCACAAGCTATAGAAAGCTACCAATTAGAAAGGTTTCCGTGAATATTTTCCTCACCTAACTTTGAGCGCCGTATTGTCATTGAGATCTCGAGTAAGTTGTTGCAACAGCGATAAAAGCACATGTTGTTCAAGAAGGAGAGGTTTCTTATTGAAGAGATCTTTGGGGTCTACACTGTTGCAGAGCTCCAGTACAAGAGGTAGATGCGTGGACGATAAAGCCTAAATAGAAGCGAGGAGGCCAAATTAAGAATGAGAGTTGACATGACGATCTATCAAAATACAATTATGATCAAACATTACAACATAATATAATTATAATATTATGAAAATAAATATTGTAATATTATGTTCAATAGCAGATCTAAAGAAACGATCATACCTCAAATTTGCTTGCGGGAATTTTATTTCAAGTTCTAACAAGTACTACAAATTGTAAATAAGTTATAAATGCCCATACAAATAAAAGATGATTGAGTAAAATTCAGTCAATACCAAAAATCAAAACATATTAACCTGAACTGTAAATAATCGTACAATTATTTTATCAATTTGACAATAATTTAATGCAAGAGTTTCATTCAACATTTCAAAATACAACAACGAAAGTCGTCATCAAATTTTATCAATAATTATTTTAGAGGCCTATTTTTAAATTATAATTATTGTCCTCCACAATATAATATAATGCATACGCCAAAATAACAGATGAAGCATTCGCCAAGTAGTAAAATCAGACACATCAACTGTCTTGTTAACTTTCTTGCTAACAAACCGCAATGAAGTCGTTGGAATATTATAAAATTCCTAATTAAAGTAGCCTAATTAGTCCAATACTAAAGTGACCCACTCAAAATCTAAAATTTATGATCTTCTCAATAGTACAGGAGACACAAACCTCTTCAAAAGCTTGCCCAATGGCCCCTGTCGCCTTCAGACGCGCCACCCGGCCCCGTCTGATCTCAAAGTCCGACGGCTGGCTAGGAAGCGGTGTCTCGGCACCTCCCCTCGATCCACCCCCGGCACCAGTCACAGCACTACTGCAGACCTGTGTATGCTGCTGGAGGGCGGTAGTGAGAGCGTCCAGGCGGGCCTCTATCGTTGTCAGGGTGACAGCCTGAGACTCCATCTGTCGGCGACGATCGCTGGCACACTGAGCCTGCCAATTCACTTGACTTGTGGCCTGAGAGTCGGAGAGTTTTGTGATTCCAACGTCCACCCGGGTTTCCATCTTGTTTGTCACTGTATGTACAGATATAGCGATATTTCTTTGTTTCTGTGATTTTTATATTACAAATAATATTCAAAATCATTAACATAAAGAATAATTTTCAATTACATTATCCCATTTTTATATATTAATCTATTGTTAAACTTAATTTAGGAGCAATGGATTTGTAAATAAAACTTGATTGTGTTTATCATACTGAATAAAATAATCAACTAAATTTAAATCTATGCGGTCAACTTGAAAGTAGAGTATTTTACCAGTTATTTCCCAAATGCTTTAGTTTACTCTTTTTTAGACAGTCAATAATAATATCGATACTGATTTCCAATACTATTAATATGAACTAGATTAGCAAATATAGGAATACAGAAGAACTTACAAGACGGTGATAACACTTCCAATCCAATAGAATTTTTAAAGATTTCAGACAAAGTTTATTATATTATTCAATATTAACAATCTATACTTAAAGCAAAGTTTTTTTAAATAACAAGCAAAGCATCGGAATTTTTATAATTTTACGAAACATAATAAGGAAGAGAAATTTAGATTAACTCTTCTATAAGATATATTTTATAGTGGCTTTAGCTCATGTAAAAATTACTTTATCATGTTACAATACCAATTTTTTTAAGGCAACTTTAGTGACTTAGCCAACAAATGTTATAACAAAAAACACTCACTCTGCTGCAGTCCGGTCTGATAAGTCTTGTTGATATCCGCAAAGAGCTTGCTTACAGCGGTGTTGATAGCGGGAACTGTCTGTGTCTGCAGTGCTTCTCGATAGGCTTGTGTGAGAGTGTGCTGAATAGCCTGGCTCACACTCTGAGAGACTGTGTCAACAAACTTCTGCAATTCATGGATAGAACGTAAAAAAAACCATAATAGGAATATATTGCAATATTGATAACCATTTACTTCTACAATAATAATATAGCAAACAAAAAGAAAAGGCTAAACGATAATAACCAAAAGATTATGAAATTTACTCAGTCGCTATAATTAGTGCAATTAAATATCAATACGGAATTAGTTTATAGTTAATAAAATTATTTTTAATATTAGATAATTTTTCAGCAACAATGCATATTATAATACGGAATACCTTCAAATAATTATACAGATTTAAACCAGTATTATTAAAACAATGCTGTGTATTATGTAAGGGGGTTTAGTGATCAGTAAATTATTCTTTAATATTTTTATTAAACTTTACTACACATATACAATCCTCGAATAAACCGTTGGTAATCACAGTTAAATACATTAATCATGCCAAATAATTATGTTTCACATTAGTAAGCATTTTAAATTAATAATCAAAAATCAAACAGCACAAGTATAAAACATTGTTTATGGCTCATATCAAGATGATAATTAACTAAATTCGCCAAATGCAAAAAGATATATAGCTTGAGGAAAAATTTGTTACACTAAAATTATAAGAAATGTTAAGTTTAAAGTCGCAGTTTTTTTTATTATATTCAGAATTAATGAAAGTACAAATTAATAAAAAAAATCATATCAATTATTTTAATAACATGGGTTTTGTAGTTATTTTTATATATTTAGGTTAAATTTATTTTAAAGTAAATAAACTGAACTAATGGAAGCAATACCTTATCAGTAACAGTCTTAACCACATGTTCCTTTAAGACCTCTTCCGTTGCAGTAAGCTTTTCTTGGACTTGTCGAGTCACCTCGTTACGAACAGGATCCGTGATCTTTTGGATATCTAAGAGTGATGTACACGTGAATGTTTGGTTGTAATTACTAACAAAGACTTTCGTACTTATTTGCATTAATTTTATATATAATATATTTCTTATCAATAGAAATACCGTAAATGAATGAAACAATTAACATATCAGTATCTTGATACATGTAGATTGTAAATACATGTTAATACATAAGTAATAGTTTGTAATACACGTGGTAGTAAATGTATAAGATTCTTAATAGACTAATATGTATACTTAACTTTACAGAACTTTATAAAAAATAGGGAACTAAATATATCTAAATTTAGTGCAATAAAACGATACATTTATATATTATTTATAATATTGGATAACACTAAAATATAAAATTATATAAAGCACAACTCAAGTAAACAGTCTTAATAACTAATAATAACATTTTGGTATCTAGAAAATATGCTTTGTCTTCAAAAACTACACATAAAATTAACAAAAATGCCAAAAAGTTTCCCTTCAGTTGGGCAAAGAAGAATGATTAGATTTATCCGATATAGATATCCGTCCCTGCCCAGCTATATTATATAAATACCTGGTGTTAATGAACCGATATTGCCAAGAACTCACTGTTGGAAAGGGACTTCTTAATCTCAACCTGTACCGTGTTCTGTAGTACTTGGGTGACCGAGGATTGTACGCCAGTGGTCACTTTACGTACAAGAGATTTTTCAAGGTCCAGAGCCATAGACTGCATACGTTCGTCTAATGTGGAATGCATACGTCGGACTGACAGACAAAAGTGTGTCATTCGTGAAATCAGAAGTTAAGGAACAAAAATTAAATAATTGGAAAAAAGTAAACAAAGCTTTCTGTTACACTATAATTAATTTATTAATTATATAACTAATATCAAAATTGAAATGACCAAACGACGTACGTATAGTAAATACGCATAAAAATAGTTTAAATCATACGTACATTAAATTATCTTTATAATAATACATATTTTAATAATTTTATAGGTAAAAAGTTTTTTTATATTAATTATGTAGCTGATAAATTTTAATTTGTGTCCAGTTAAGTTTAAGGGAATTAGAATATGTATACCATTTATCGCATCTTATATTTACTAATGATTACAAAATTCATACAAAATAAAGTGGAAAATCTTAAAAAAGCATACAAATACAAAAATTAAATTACGTGACACAATAAGTGTAACAGCTATTAACAAAATATAAACCTTACATACTGAAAAGTATATTTAGAATATAAAACTAAAAATCGGACGGTTTTTATTCTTCCCATCATGAATAAAAAATATTGTGATTAATTTTTTTAAATTAAATGTGAAAGCAGAACAATACTATACCAATGTAATAGTAGGTAACCAATCATTAATTATTCTAACTAATTGTTTAGCGCACATCCTCTATAACTATATAATGCATAAAATATGCTTTAGTGTTCTGAAAACAATTACAATAGAAAAAGCCAAGACAAAAAATATAAGTTACATTAATATGATTGCATTAATATCATAGAAATACAGGAATGTCCTCATACTAGTTTCACAATAGGATAATCAAATACTATAAATAAATTGTTGCCTTTGTAAATAGAAACACTAAGTTATTCATTGGTTCACTATTTAAAATAATATATATTCTGAAATGTTTCGTTGTTATTCATTTCAAATAATAACGAAATACATTTGAAACATACAATTAGAATAAAGCATTAAAACGAAAGAAAATTTATTCAAACAAGAGACGGTGTTAAATGGAATATGTATACTCTATTGTAACTACAATATATATCGGGATTCAAAAATGGCGCTTTAGTCATTTCTGTGTAAAATTTCACAAAAAAGACAACTCTCTTTTAAATTATTAATGAAACTTCAGCATATAGTTAGCAAACTAAATAGTCCATTTAGTTTTAGAGATTTCTTAGAGACCTGCATTTTCATTACAAAATAGTTCTATATAAAACGATGAAATTCATTTTTATAGTGCGACAGAAATTTATATTTATACTTCATAGTATACTTCATATTTTAGAAAATTCTATTTATGCTTTTAGTTGTATGATCAAACAAAATATAAGAGATTGTGAATTTCAAAATAAAACTTACAGACAATAGTACCTAGTTTGGGTTTACAAAATAGCTCAAACTTAAAATTGGCCGAACAAAGAGAGAAAAGGATACAGTCGGCTCCAATGCTGTTACTGAGAAGACCAGAGAGCGCCTCTGGCGAAGGCACAGTAGCAGCCGTCTCCTCCCCTCGACGAAAGAGTGTGTCCTGTTCACGAGCAAGAGTGTCTAGACGGAGTTGGGCCGCCTCTGACCAACTGGAAAGACTCTTGAGTTGGTTGCGCAGGGCAACGGATTCAAGCAGAAGGGCCTCCATTAGTCGGCCCTGAGAGGTAAGTTGGTCCAGTAGGGCCTTGTTCACTGATTGGCTGGCTACTGAGGAGATCACTTCGGTCACGTGGAGGTCAGATCCACCACCGGGGGCTGTAAAAAATTAGAATACGATGTTCACTTTAAACTGTTTTTGTGTACTAATAGAATTATTATTAGCCAAAAATGGCAAAAAGTGTGTTAGCTTATATCATAAAAGAATTGAAATAAGCGTAAAATGTGTT
>JAYRBW010107913.1:0-17740 GCA_036023295.1 Invenusta paracnida
AAGTATATGCATAGATATGAGTATATGATTCTTCTTTAAGCGATTTCTTTGGAAATTGATACCGAAGCTTTGTTCATTTATGTAAACTGCAAATACGGAGCAAAAAAAAGAAGTGTACTGCGTATGGTACATCAGAAGCAAACCCCCCCTGTACGCAGGCCGTACGCATTTCATAACCCCCTCCCCCCCCTCTGTGCGCACGTAATACTTGAATGGCCCCAATACAGAAGTACGAAGTGCGTGGTTCTACTGCACCCACGAAAGGAAATATCCGTCCAAAGTACCTCCATCCTAATGAGCTGCCCACCTGAGTAGGTGGATGCGAACGTATTGCAACATCAAGTTCCCAGAAATCCGAATCCACCGTCTGTACAAAAACTGTACGACGCCGCTTGGCGGCAGTGAATTGAGAATACCAAGAAATAGACTGCGATTTACACCAGCACACTTTCTGCTTCTATGCGATGGGCTATGGAACGCACACACTACATTTAATGGCGGATAAATACTTTGGATGACAGAGTGAGGTGACAGGTTTTAACTTTACTGTAGGTGTATGAAGGCCGCACACGATTTTAATCTTGAAATGAGGGATCATTCATACCTAATACAGAGTTATTGACACTTCGGTGTAAATTTTGACAGAGTTTAAATAAGACTTACTATACTAACAACATCAAAAGTTGTGATCAGAAGTAGTATGGTAAGTGACTCTAAACCACTCCCCTGTCCCTCCCCTTCCTGGTCAATCGGAATCGAGTACGGCTTCAGCCAATGATAAAGCCCAGAGAGTTATAAACAGAACGCGCGCGTCTGTTATAGCTAATTCTACTCTTGCTTTCGCCTGTGAACGGTCGTATTCCTACGCGCTCTCTCATTATGCTGTATACAGATAGCGAAATTGCAGAAACAGAAGAGTTCCTCAACAACTGACTTGGCCTTGATCAGCCCTTAGACCTATCCATTTATCCTTCAACCTCATCTGCTTGGCCTACTATTACCTCATCACCACTACAGCCCTGCTATACTCCACCAAACGCTGATTCCCCAGCAACAGTACAGCCCCGCTCTCCTTTTATCTGCAGACAGTACTCAGTTGATCTGAAAACTAAAAGTAAGCTATATAAACATAGAAAGTCATGCCACCCCGACACTATACCTCCGATGGAAGACTTTCACGATGACAATGTTCAATGCTCTTGCATTTCATCAGCCTTTAACGGCGAATTACGATATGTGCGATTTGAGTCCATTGATTTTGTATCTAAATTATCCATTCCATCAGTAGCTTGTCAAATCGAATGGTGAGGCCGGTAAATTGTCCACGAAATACCCTGTTGATACACGTCTATAAACAAGAGAGACAAAAAGACTATATTTGTTTAAGCATGAAACCGTGTGTTGGAGAAAATGTCTGAGATCATACCATGTTGAGAAGGAGAGAGAGAACAACCTCACACAAGCAAGACAGGAGAAAAATGAGCAAACTTTCTTCATCTCACGCTTTTATAATAATCTTTTGTGGACATCAATCAATCAAAACTTGACTACATTTTCATGGTATTTGTGCAGATAAGTTATTTCATGCAAGGCGCACGACTCAGCTATACTTCCACACAAGAAGGGTGACCCGTCAACTATGACTGCGAAAATTAATGTTAGTATCTGATTCAATTCAAGTATGTGACAAATAGAGTCGTATGGGACTCTAAAGGAAAAGTCATACTAGTGATCGCTAGTTGATAATGCCTTCATCATTGATTTAATACACTATGCAGCCCTTGCTAATAAGAGCGGAACGCTCTCACCATCTGGCTAGTGCCAATTCAAGGAGGTTTTGAACGCCATGCCATTATAAACATTTTTATATGGCATGATTTGGGGTCTGTTTTTTACGGACCCTGTATATGTATGAAAAAGGATTAGAGGAATGGTTACATTATTGGTGTTAAATTACTATTAGGTAATTACCGCAAAATGCGGCAAAAAATACCCAAGGTACTATAAATTGCGACGCAATATAGCATAATATTGGATAGGTGCCTCAAAATGTGACGTATAAATTGTGGCGTAATATAGCATAACATTAGATAGTTGTCGAAAAATGTGGTGTAAAATTGCCCTAATAGAGAATCTTCATAATGACAATGTGAACGTTATCATCGTAAAAATCTTCCATTAGGAGTTTAGTGTCAGGGTGGCACGCGAAAAGACGACCGTCTAGTAGCGTAAGCAGGAATAGAAGAGTTTCTCAACGACTTACTTGGTCTTGATCAAATAATTCGTTGAGAAACTCATCCATTTCTGAAATGTCGTTATCTGTATACAGCATGATTAGAGGGCGCGTAGGAATACGACTGTTCACAGGCTAATGCAAGAGTAGAATGAGTTATTACAAACTCGTGCGTTCTGTTTATAATTTCTGGGATGATTGGCTGAAGCCGTATTCAATTCTGATTGGTCAGAGAGGGGGGGGGTGGTCTAGAGTCACTCCACTACACTACTCTCAGAATTGTATGTAATAATTGTATTGTTTTTATGTAATAAAAATTAAATGTCAAAACAGTCTTTTAAGGGTACTTGGGGTTTTCATTTATTATCTTGCGTATACGTAGGTTTTATTCCTTCATAAATGAGTTATAAAAACGAGATTAATATTCTGAAATCTATTTTAAAGCAGGTAGTACAATTTATTTATGTGCGTTTCAGTGTTGTAATTTTAAGCTTTGCTAAATTATATATTAGATTGAAGCGTTTTTGAAATGTTAAGTTCTATAACTAATACGACAGTAACCAGCGGATGAATACAATTGAATATGTTGACCTGTGCATTAATTTTATACGACATATTACAATAAATTGGGGAGATGTAATATATAGATTACTATTAATATCTTATATGTGAATAGCTACTTGCAGTGAAATTGTTAATCTTCGTAAATAGATGTACACTACATGGCACTAAACGCTAAACTCAATATTCTTATCAACAAAATCATTGCAGGGGTAACAATTGGTTTGGATAAATATACTTACAGCTCACTACATAACTTGAAATAAACTAGATTGGAATAATATTTTCGAATAAAAAAACGTTACTAATTCAAAAATATCTTATCAAAACATTATCGTGACTTCAACTGTAAAATTAAAAAAAAAATTTGGCAATGAAAGCTGTTTTTTATTGATGATTGCCTCAATAACGAAATCGCAAGTTTTAAGAGATTTTTCATACCTATCAAATGTTAAAAGATGCTTTCTTGGCCCGGGTAAATGTATCTGCTGTTGTTTTCAATTTAAATAAATTGATCCAATAGTTATTGTTAATCTATTTCTATATTGCACATGAATTGGAATTCATTACAGCTATTTACTTATTTTGTTATATTATAATTATTATTGACAGTTAGCATGGTAGCTTTATCTAATAATTTCATTTGCTTTACTTATTCTGGTAAGTATGTCCGCCACGACATTCATGGTTGCGAAACCGTTAAAAGGAAACCAAACTCAGTCTATATTGAACATGTAGTAGACACAATATAGAGGTATATTTGAATAAATTGAGATACGATACATTGCATGATTAATTTATAATTGAACTGCAACTGAAATATATATTTTATATATTATTAATGTAGGTACATAGAGACCAAACATTTAAATCGTTGTGAATATCAAATTATTAATTTATTAATTTAAGTTGCAACAAATCGCCATAAGAAATTACCAAAAGCAAGTTATTCTTATTTAAACCTGAGTGAAAACACCCATCCAGTGGGAATTTTAAAATAGTGGTTAATTCAATTAGTAAAAAAATTGTGTTAAAACTAAATTATTTTAATGAATAGTATATTCAATTTATGTTTAAATATAAAATACAACTTAACTCTTTACACAGTGCAACATTCATCCTAAGAATTACGTACAATATTTACACTGATCAATGCTTTCTAATTATGTGAATTCACGTCAGAAACAAAGGTAGTCCCATTGATGTCCCTTCGGTCTTTATATAATTATACTCTGCAAATATTTATAAATAATATCTAAATGCAAAGTTGTTATGCTTTATAGAATGACAATTAATGACAATCGTGTAGAGAACAGCAGAAATTTCTCTGGCTGTACTTATACACTTACTGAAACATTACTATACAATGTGTATTATTGTATGTATATTGAATCGATTGTAATTGTAATAGAACAAATGGGCGGAATACTTGGAAGTGAAGAAAAAACCTCGTTTAATGAAATGAAAGTCAGTTTTATAAAAAAAAGTGTAAAAGTTATTCAATGCTTAAAGTCCAAGTCATCAACCATTGATGCAAAAACTTACGACGAAAGAAAATGACACCGCTGTTAAGTAAGTGTACTTTTACTATAGAAAGTAATCAATACTGGCACACGAAACAAACTATTTCTATTGAAAATATTTTAAATTTGCGACTGTAGTCAAAATGTATAATTTCGAAAGATATAGTATGCTAACTCGGTTACTCATTATTATGTGTTCATTTTATCATAAAAATCGGCAGAACAAGCTCGAAATTACTTAAGGTAGCACAATGCTGTTTAAATGAAATATTTATGTATAACCCAACAAGATAAAAACAGAATTTGGTTGCAGAAAGCCTTATTTTATGAATATCCATTTCACTGTATCACACTACTGTTATCACAAGTCATTTGAAATTTAGAAATATTTCAATCAAGTGTCTTTACAATCCTGGCAATTAAAGTCTGGAAAGGATTTTGATTTTGGACCACAATCTTAGTTCTTAAAGTGTTACGCCATCTTTTGTCAGATAGTCAATCTTTGTTTTTAAGTAAGTAAAATAAATATCTATAACTTTTACATCCTTCTTGTCTTTTGTTACAGGTTGTCTCTCACACTCCTTAAGCTGCTTGACAGGAAAATTTGGAATTGCTTATTTCGTGTCAAAAACCTCTTCAATGGGCTGTTTGCTATCCTTTTGGCAATGGAGTGTTTAGAAAGCTTCAAGCAAAAGCTTAGCAGGAACTATTTAAACAATTGGAATACATGGCAAAAATAGATATATATAAAAAAGAAATATGCAGTACAAAATAGAAATTTATTTTTTAGTTATTTTTACTATTGCTGCTTTTTTTCCGAAACCGGCAACTACTTGTTTTATATGTTAATGCCAGTTTCAAAATGTATATTGATATAATCGTACGATTTGTGATTTTTACTCTTTATCCGAATCAAATATGAAACGCTAAGTGCTCTAGGTCGAATTTTAGTGCATTTTTATTTATAAAAATATAGTTGTAAACATGTCTGAAAAGACACATATTGACAGCTTGTAAATCTAAAACGTATATTTAGACAGTACCTATAAGACTCCAAATTTGTGATAAATTGTTTATATAGGGACAAAACATTGTATTTTTTAGTCTAAAGTAAAAGAAGATTTTTTTAAAACTCATTCTGTATACACTAATCCTAAATGTTCTTTATCCATCCATATTAAAATTATAAGTATGGTTAAAAGTGAAAGCTTGTAAAGGCAAAAAATATAGTGATTCCAAAATTAAAGAAGAGAAATGAAAATAATGCAAGATTAAAAAGTAAAAATCTATCAATATAAGAAAAAAATATCTTTATTGTTAAGCACATCAATATTTAAGAATCCCGTTATCCTTGAAAAACCCATTTAAGCTTTGAGGTGATATAGCAATATAATCATCTCAGGAAATAGATAGATAGTGATTGTCATAATTGTTAATTAATTGCGAGTATTAATGGATACAGACTACATTCGCTGTGAACTAAAAATGTAAACCACAAAGATGCAAAACTCATGGCTAAACTCGGTGGATGCAGAATACATTAAGGTACAGTAGAGCTAGTTTACGCTATATACAGAAATATTTGTCAAATACATAATTGAACTGTATCGCCCGTATATGATAGCTTAGGGCATTATATATCCTTGTTATATTACACGCATGAATATTCCAATGCTTCTTCTTACATATGACATATTTTAGCACTTTTTGTAAGGCTGTTGATACTGTTATATGTATGTATATATGTATAAGTACAATTCAAAACGTATATGCCCTGAATTTACCACACTCCGGATGTACGTCAAGTCAAAAGAGTGTATGACCCAGTTTTACAAATGGGACAGGAAGTTAGATATTATATAAGACATATTATGTGTCTAATGTCTTTATACTATGTGTTCTCCCTATTAAACATAAACTTCGGTCGTATTTCTTTAATATTTCAATTTAACCTCAGGCACACATTACATTTCCCATCCACTTTCTCCCTGATTTTCTCACCCTCATATTTACTGTCTTAAAGACTTTGCAAGGAACACTATATCTTGGTTATAGATCTTTACATTCATTTAGTTGCTTGTTGCTTTTTGCAAACAATTGTATTTGTGAACAATGCATTCCCATATATATACTTAAGTTCGTTTACAATAAATTGTACGTAAATGTAAGAAATTATAATTCTGGTACACATGCTTATAATTTACTGTAACTTTGAATAGCTAACCTATAACCTTTTAAAATTTAAGTACTTCCTAGATTTGTTTAAGTCCTGGCTGTAAAGGAATTGAAATGGATTATAATTTGGTGTTTGTTGAACAAAAGATAGAGAGTTTTTAAATATTGATAATTACCAAGTAAAAAGTTAAAATTCATTGAGCTTTTAAGTTATGTTATTAAAGTACATAGCAAATGTTAAACACAAGCAAAAGTTTTAAGAAGCCGTAAAATTCACTGCGTGTTGTCAGTATATATGTACATTTTTAACATGAACACAAACGCATATTATTTTGTATCAAAATGTCCTAGTATTAATAAAATGTTACACACATTTATGGATGCAATACAAGTTTATAGTTAAAGTACTAACTACAAGTAATTGTAGTTAGAACTATAAATTATAATTTATACAATATATAAATAAACCTTTTTTGATTCTTCATATAGCGGTCTTCGACAGGCCAGAGTTCAGCATAGTGGATAGCGGAAAGAATGGGTGCGTTAAGGTAAGATATTCCACCTTGCCTTTACTACTTTTTACAAAAAGATACAAATAATATCTTCTAATTTACCAGTTGGTGAATTATATGTTGTAACTATAGAATATATTTATATGTTTTTACACACACATACTTCTCATAAATAGTTTTGTATTATATTTTAAAGGTTTGCATGAACAATCTATTAACTGTTAATATTTGTTTCTCTTAATTAAACAAAATATTTTACATATATAGGAAACAAATAGATATACATATAGATATTTAAATTAGGATTTTTATCCTTAAGTCTTCATAATATTTCTCATCACATTTTTCATAATGCTCCAATGTAATTTTTTTTAAATGCAGGAACAAAAATGTTTCACGAAAATAAATGAACAAAATTTCCAATTTCATTTAACCGTTAACGGTCCAAGGTAACCTTTACTTTGGGAACAGAGTATGAATGTGAAATAAATATTCTGCAGCTTGTTGATCTTTCAAAGAACTCACAGACTATCCTTACACCCATTATTGGCTTTGCTTGCCCTCATGCCATGATCAGTCTTGTTTGTATGTATACGTACACATCCTCTATTTCTCACATAAACTTCTAATCATATACAAATATCAGTCTTGCCCTGTTTTGTCTAGAAGCATCAAATCACTATTTTAACATGTCTATATAAACATATATCTATATATATACATATTCAACTTGGTCATAGACATTTATTTTTTGTCACATGCTAATATTTACTTTTACTTACCAAATTTTTCATATTTCGCTCTCTATACAACCTTTTAACTTCCCCCATATGTCGAGTGGTAGTTGGGAACATTTGGCACGTTTTCTTTATTACATATTCATCGGCATATATTGTAGTTTTGTCTGAAATTTATTGAGATATTCTTAAAATTCTATTTTGGATAATTGTAAAAATATTTTGCCGATCAATTATATTTTTAATTATTCAGGTTAGAATTGATCTTACAATTAAAAAAAAAATAGTTATGTGTAATGAATATAAATAAATCGGAATATTTAAATCATTTATTGAAAATAAAATCATAAATATGATCTTTTGCCATAGAGTAAATATATATTGTACATCTATTGAACAATTCTCAGGTTTTAAGAAGGTATACATATTATATGTTAACATTTGTCTTAATTCTGAGATGATAATTGCTTTGAAATTTGCTTGTGCAAAATATTTTTATTAAAAATATGCACTATTCCACCACAGAAGAGAAACACAGTATTCACCAATTGTCCAGGAAGGTTAGAAATTTGCACAATCCAATTAATTTATTGTATGTATACTGTTAATTACACACTTATAATAGCTTCAGACTTTTTAAACTTTAATTGTTTTATTGCGCATGGTTTGTAGATCACTTTAAAGGTCTATAAAATGCTGTCGATAATATGAAAGTTGCCATAAAGATTAGTCCAATATTTAAAGTACATTATTATACATTATTAAAATGTTTCTGTATAAATTATAATTATACTATAAATTAAATAAATTACTTTATTGTTATATTTACCACATAGATTAGATTATGGTTCGGTTTGATCGGATTAAATAAGATTTTGAAATGTTCAATCAGTTAAAAATTTAAACTAAGACGTTAACTATGAAAAGGTTATTAACCGTTTGAAAAGTTAATTTATTATAATAATTAATCTAAAAGGTTAGATCAAGTTGCCTTTTTATAGAATCTAATGGGCTAGATCCGGAGGTTGTATACTCATTTCGTATATTATGTTTATATGTTATAAATATTATATTTTAAACATTTTATTTTAAAATCTAAAAAATCGCTTTTCTTTTATCTAAATATGCATTGTTGAACATAAGCAGCTATACGAATCTACACAACAGCATACTTATTATAAAGCATTCAGAAAGGAAATCCACCAGTTAGTATAATATGATTGGTTAACCAATAGGAAAATATCCCTATCCTCTACGCCAATCAAATATGGTAATCTTATTAATTAGCGTTTAATTCCCACTCACTCTTCTATGATAATCTCTACAAGTAACGAAAGTTACAACATACAGTCACAAATGTCATTAGTTGGTAGCTTGTAACGTATGATCTGACCTGTGAATTTTGTTATTTTAGTCTTAAAATTATTTTCCCTCTCTGTGTGTAGGATTGTATCAACAAGTTGTTCTTTAAATAAATTTGGCGCTGAAATTTGTAACTCAAATTATCTCCCGATGACAATGGCAGTCACTGAAGTTCCGCTTCTTCTCGCAAACATCACCTTCCAGATGCTGACTACCACTAGCTCTGATGATAACCAAAGTGCAATTGACAGCATGATCAACGGCAGCTTTGGCAGACGTCCTAAAGACAGAACTGGAGCGCATCTTTACAGGGGCCTTGAGAAGTACTTCCTAGTTTGGTACCTTCCCTTGGTCCTTATTGTGGGAAGCGTTGGCGCCGTTTTTTGTCTCATCTTCCTTTTCCAGTCAAAACTCTTCCAACGGAATATCCTTATTTGGATGGTGAGCATATGCATTGCCGATTTGATGATCTTAATGACTGACGCTCTGCGAATGCATCTCAAGGTTTCCTGGGGTTATGACATCCGTGACGAAAACACTTTTTTGTGCAAGACTCACACTTTCTTCTCCAATTTTTTCTTTTACTGGTCTGGTTACATGCAGGCCTGTATGTCACTCCAGCGACTCTACTTCGTCCTGCAACCTCTCAAAGCCCGGGTCCACTTGCGCTTTCATCGTATTCTCTTTGTATGGCTGATGGCCACCGGTATCTGTGTTCTGTCACACATCGTCTATCTTGTCATCTGGGAGGTGCGAGGAAAAAAAGGGGACTGTGAACCAACGAGCACCTGGTACTACTTTGTTACAACGGTCACTGACCTAATAATCTGGGGAATCATCCCACTGGTTGCCATGACACTGAGCACGATTAAGATCAGCTCAAAGATTTTTGCCTTCAGCGTGGACAATGAGTGCTCTTCGAAGCAGATGATAAGTCAACAGCGCAGGCGAGCGAGCTCTCTTGATTCTGATAATCACGCGGTGAACGTGCCTGGAGGAGCTAAGCGACATCGCAACGTTGGACAACGACATGGTGGTGCTGACAATGCAAGTCACGTTACCAAACTACTCGTCTCACTTAACATGTTCTACATGGTGACGACGTATCCCCTACTCATCTACCTGATGCATCTGAACTTTGGTCTGAAGAATAAGGTGGGAGTGACGATTCCCCAGCAGGTTCATAAATTCTACTATTATTTCTTCCGATCAATATGCTATATGAACAGTTCGTGCAATTGGTTGTTTTACTGTGCGGCGGGCAATGTCTTCCGGAAGCGGGCAATCACACTGTTACGACGGATTTTCTGCTCGCGCTGTGACGGCCGATCGCGGACGGGTTTTTCAGAGGCGACCGAGTTGGATACTAGAGTTGTTTCCACTGCTGAAAACAATCAATATAACACGCGATTGTTAAGGCATTAAAGAATGATTTTTGATATTTCGTGTTTTCAGAATGTTAGTGTACACTTTTTTATTTTGCTGTTTGATAGAATTGTTAAAATATACCAATACATTATCGATTCAAAACACGGATTCCATGCGCATTCAAAATAGGCTCGAAATATGACCTTGAGGTGATATTGAAATGTTCCATGGATTCTTTATTCTGTAGATTCACTTTATATGTACTAAATGAATATACGTCCGCAGCGCACATATAAAAACCAAATATCTCTATTTATATGTAGTCGCATATACTATGTATTTATAATTCAAAGAATGATGATTCGTGTCTGCCCTAGCTTCAGTCCGTGTATCTGTGATATTATGTACATACATATAAAGTAAATAATTAACAAATGTTATGCATAAAAACGACTGAATTAGGATTGGAAGCGTCATAAAATATATTATCGTTATTGTTATTATTCATAAACAATTTAATATTTTGTAGTATTTTTTAAGGGATAAATTAGACATTATGCACTGCATATTTTAAGTGCGTTTCAACCTTATATTTAACGAAATTCCAAAGCGGAAAATCAAATACTGATTAGTATTTTAAAAAGTTATTATAAATAAATAAATAAGAAAAGAAAATGGAAACAAAAGGTAAATAAGGTAAATACATAAAAATAAAAATAAATTACCTAAACATAATAATTTAGGTTGATAAACTTTTAATGTTACAAATAACTTCAATTTCCCTTTTTATCTCTAAACAATAATTAAGAAATAAACACATGGCGTTTTATTAAAAAAAGTTTATGCATTCCACAAAAGTAATACACAAACATAATCACTTAATTCAATGATATTGTTTGGAAAACAGATACATTGTGATGTTTTGTTTTGGGTGGAATTTCTTTGTCATAATATAACTTTTGACAATAATTAACACAATAACTGTTCCTAAAACTCCAAATATGCCACTTTTCATACAGATAATTTCCCAGTCATAAATTCGTCTGCATTTATCCTTGGAATAATCAAGTATTGGCACATACATAATATATTTAATCTCTGTATTGGATGTATATCTGATTTCATTTGTTTGTTTGTGTATTATACATATGTTTTGAACAATAAAAAGCTGGTTAGAAACCTTAACTATTGTAAATCTTCCCGGTACGTATGACTCAAAATTTGCATTAACTGATTGTTTGTTTTTCTTCTAAATATGAAAAATAAATATAGAAAAATTGGACTTTGTATGTAATACGTTTGTTAATGTACATTATATATTTCTACTATAGTGTAATGTATGTTGCTGAAATTATGTATATTTAAAGAGTAAAATATGTATCATTTATACTGAAAAGTCTACAAAACAAATTATCGAATAATAATGTATATATCGAAATGTATATATGCCCAATGGAAGTGCATAATATGCATGTTTCAAGAAAAATTGTGTGACTTTCAAAACTGTAATCAAGTCATTCGAAAGCAGACGTCTTTGCCCAAAATAATTAACTTGATAATTCAATTTGAAAATACCTTAAAAATAATTAATAATGAGAACATTTAAAATACTAGTTTGAGTATTTTCAGAGTAAAGTGAATACATTTTATCTTCATTTAAATTCATTTTTAAAATTCAAAATCCCATACTATATTTACGAGTTTATTTCTATACATATTGTGTGCTTATATTAATAGTTCATGTAAACTATAGTATATATCTACAAATTACGTTGTCTAATGCACATATATACATATTCCATAACTACCCTATGACAGACACATCTAAGTAACTTAACCTTCCGACACTATATACCAAATATTTGTCAATTGTCACAATTGTCAACTTGATGTAATAAGCAACTATTTTGTTCAAAAAATTGTTCGTCTATTGAGTATTGCATGTATATATGTATATGTACGAATAAATATCTTTATATATATACATATATTTTTTCTTGTTTAAGTCACTAATACACAATGATAATGTATTTATTTAAATTATAAAAAGTGACAACATGTCATATTTTGCGGCATAATCAAATATATACATATATATAAATGAATGTGTAATTTATTGATTACAGAGTGAACTATCAAATGTTTAAGACAGTTATTATTTGAATTGTTTTAGTTAAAACGAAGCTTTTAATTCTACTTTATTCCAGATAATATTTAAAATAAATACGTAAAAAAATACTATAGATATAGTAAGATTTCTTCTGCATGTAAGATTTATACAAATTTAAAACTAAACGTTTTGTAATCAATCTTTTATACAGGTCGTGTAAAGAGCGTTTTGTAAAAAGCAAAATACCATCAACAGCAAAGAATAATATACTAACAAGGGCTTATATCTACTCTTAATTGTCATGTATATATACAATTTCATACTATTATTTCGTTTCTAAAACTAAAAAAAGACTTTCTTAATTTTTAAGACTTAAAAACTATTTAAAGAATTTAAAGAATTCAAAAGATAATTTATTGAATAGACAAATTAGTACCAGTTGATTCGAAAACCCTCTTATACTTTTAAATATTTTTGCTAAAAATAAGAATTTTACTGTTGATAAAATCGTACAATCAATTGAATGTAAAATCAATAAATCTTGATACTATGAGTATGTATTGCTCTATAATTAATAGATGTTTAAACTAAAAGTTTAATTTTGTAAAATTAGTTGTATAAAACACAATTAATTAATGATCTACATTATTCATTCCCAAGTAATTTACAATTTACAAATCCCAAGATTTGTTTTCGTTTATGAATTGTTCGTATTTTTTTAAATTCTCAAATGTTACAATTGTTTAATCCTTATAATAATCCTTCCACTTTAAACCTTTTGGAGACTTGGCTCATTTCATATAAAGTCACCATTTTTCCAGGACTTAAATTTGTTTTGGAGAATATATATTTTTCAAGGGAAAGATTATTTAATGTTTTATTATTGCATTACCAAAGAAATACAAAATTTCAGGTTTGATCTATTCAGTTCCAAGTATGACAACAAAACGAATATAAATATTTAATAAAAAAGAAAAAGGAATTTTCAATTAAAAAAATGAAACATACGGAGATTCGCTTGTAAAGTTTATTTGTTTCGCGTGCGACTCCTACGCTTCTACAGGTGGAGGAAATACGGGGTAAATCTGCAGTCGCATCCCCCTCTATATATTATACTTGACAATTTCCATAGCAGTTGCACGCGAAACAGTTATTGTGGACAATATACATATATACATACATTATCAGAGATTTTCTGTCTTTTTACTATTTTACATTAATTATCTCTGATGTTTCCAATTATTAAAAAAAATAATTGAAACTTTCTATAGATACAACTTTGCTTAAATTAGAATACATATTGCATTATATAGTTCATACATAATTGAAAATTAAGATAATTTGGCAGTTTTTAAAAATCAAATTTTCTAAACTTTGGTATACATATAATTAAAAAAAAATTATTCCTATAAACTAATTAACTCATCCAACAAATAATAATATATTTTTTATTTTAGCCGTGATTCACTTTAACAGAGACTGTCGTTTGTTTTCCTATTGCTTAATTCCAAAAACGTGTTACGTGTAAGTGTTTTAATGAAATCAAAGATAGCCTTTGTCTTAAATTTAAATATATATACTATAATAACTTATATAAGTACTAAGATATATTTCCTCAAACGTATATCATTGTAGATGAAAGATATCCCAAGAAATTAAAATATACACTATAAAGATAAGTATATAGTTGATCTATAATAAGATGTATGTAGGTATATATATAGATCTGTATATAGTTGTAATATGTTGTGGTAATATTACTTGCTCTCTTAGCATCAAGAAAATGAGTTATATCCTAATAATTAAAATGCAATATATAGACAATAAGACATTTTTTAAATATTCATTCAAAATATACAATACTCTTTAGAATTTTATTCAATTATATCTTCTTCCACTTCAACTTGTTTTTCTCATTCCGATAATATATCGAATAAGTCTGCTTAGTTAAGGCCTATAAGAGTCACTAATTTAGTAAATAATTCGTTTTTTAAGAGGCAAACTGTAGTATATCTTCGCAGATGTGAACAATGAATTCAGTAGGAACTGGCTACCTCAGTGATAAGACTAAAGAATTGACCGTAGGGTAGAATATTTTCTTTGTATATTCTAGACATTCTATTATTGGCCTTAACAATACCACTTCCGGACCCCATCCAAGAATTGAGGGATTATTAAATTAGGAGGGCATTATGCACCGACCGTGTGGAAGTACTATTGTATCTTTCTAATCTATCTATGTATATATATATATATTTAAATATTTAAACAAGTTTAATATATACATGTATGTATACAAGAATATATATACTCGTAGGAGCGAACTTCAACGAAAAATCGAAATAGATCTCGAGATTGCTTAAGAATTTCAGGTATAAAATCAAAATGAGGAAGCATTACCAGAATCTTTCCTTTTTGAAGCAAACTGATGTCGAGATAATTTAAAATATAGAAATTCTATGAATCTGTAAAATGTTATATGCAAGTTCGATTTTAGGTGGGAAATCTTACGAAATTATGTTATAATAAATCGGTTAGGTATATCAAATAAAGGTTTTAACACACATATTTATATTATGGGAATATTTCATTGAGAAAACACCTAATTCAAATTTTATTATCTTTTAGAATTGGAGTAAAACTTTTATTGTTTTTAATTTTTTTACGGAATTCTTTTAATAGACAAATAAAAAAATTTGCTTAAATAATGCTGTGTATTGTGACCTATGAAGTGTGTTTTAAACAAAAAGTAGAATTTATCGTATTATTTGTATAATTTACAAACGAGGGTAACGTTAATAATTATGTATATCTTTGTAAGGTGAATTTGTATATACCTATGTGTGTGTGTGTTAGTGTTTTTGTTTGTATTATTAGCACTTATATGACCAGTATATATATTTTTATGAATTTAATCGAGGCTTTATTAACTGTCTTTTGTACTTTTATATGATCAAATAATTTTCAATATATTCCTCAATACTCGGGCTATTAGTATATAATAATTATACGTGTATATGAGATATTAATTGAAACATAATAGTCTGGAAGTATTTCATAATAAATTGAGCATTTATTGAACAATTGCAAGTGATATATATACTTTTAAAACATTTATTGCTTCAAGTAACAGTATATTTTCAATTTTGTGTATTTATATCTTTATAAATATTTTGTAATAGTTTCATTAGGAGTCATTGTCATTGATTTTCACATATGCCGTAAATCTGTAAAATATCTTTAAAATTGATGTTATTTTAAGTCAATAAAACAAGTAAAGAATTAGAAAAAGAGAGAAAGGGTATATTATATGTGTACCAAAATAACACACCAATTATTCAAACGAAGTAGTTCGCAAAGTTTAAGTTTTAACGTTTTTCAGATATACATTTCTCTTTCTGACAATTAACACTGGATAAGAGTATTCGTTTAAGTCATATAAACTCATAAGTGCATACATAATATACACACACACACATATTATGGATATATAGATATATAAGATTTTCGTTATTTGCTTGCTTGTCATGAATACTTTAAACTTTGATAAACGTAATTTATTTACGATAGTTGTCAAAAGTTAACAAGAATGTTAGTATCCGTGACGTCGTTTTATGACATAGACATTCGAACACTTTTGAAACTGATACATATTTATAAATACATTTTGGAATTCCTATGCCATTTTAATAAAATGCTTAAAGAAATTATAATTAATAGTTTGTATTTAGGAGGAACTTTCTGCTTTTCTATAAAGCTCATACCTCACTGGGTTGCTTAGTTAATTGAAGGGAATATCTGTCAAAGTTAGGATTTCTTTTATAAATATCCTCCTTCAAGAAAACTGATAACTTGCTAATTATGATTGTTTACAATTATACATATCTTAATATCCTTCATATTTTAATGTTATATTATCTTTATATATTTGTTCTTTTAAAACTAACTATCCTATAATTAAAAATATGCGAATTTTGACATAAACCGCAAAATTGATCATATATGTTGTTTTTTTTAAGTTTTGTTTCTCCTAAATAGTTATGACGTTATGTTGTTAAGTCTTGATTATGCTATGCGAATTAAGTATTTTATTCACAATAAGAAATATACTAATTATATAATTGTTAGCTAATTTTTTTCCGACTGCCACCCGTTGTGGCAGTTGCTAACATAATTGAAAAATGAATAAACATGGATTTTTAACAGGTTAGTTTATTCTAAAAATCTATAAGGCAGGAGGAGGGTTGTACAAGCAAATGTCTCCCCATAGCTAGTATTTTAAGGAATTTTTATAAAACGTTTTAAAAATATAAAATACATATTTCTCTAAACGTTTTTGTTACTTTTTTAAATGATAAAACATACTTACCACAAAAACTGGGCTAAAATACAGAAAATACAAAAGTCCGCCTCATAGATTTTTTTGCATGATTTCGCGCGTTTCCTTTCCTTTAAACTCTCGTTGTCCTCACTGCCACCCTTAAATTGTACCTGAAATTACAATAGTAAATGTATTGTAGTTAGTCCATTTGTCAGCATATTATTTAATTAGTATGTATTTCTTTTTTGAAAAAATAAATTTAAACTTCTATGGATATAAGCAACGGAGTTTGTTGACATGAAACAGTATAAAACATTCTAAATAGGAGTTAGTCCATGATATTAATAAAGTCATCCAAAGACCTTTAATCAATTTTAATGACAAAATAATAGAGACCTATAAAATTCCCCAAGACAATGAATATCCTGGCCTGATGATGATGTGTTAGCAAAGTATAAACAATGAATATTTTAGTACATGATTACAAATAACATACAGTTCATTATTATAAAATTATACGAAACAATTATAACACCCGTTTATAGTACATTTACTACAGCACAATAATAAGTAAAACATAGAGAGTAACATAGATATTATATTTGTAAATTATAACGTTCAAAACGTGGTCAAAAATAACATTTATTTGACAATTTTGAATTTATTAAAAAATTATACATTGCGAAGGCAAAATAAAATATATACTTACATTTAAGTATTTTTAACTTAATGATACGTTTTATTTCTTCAGTGCATATAGATCTCTTCAGCTGTATACTTATTAAATTTACGTTAACTCAAGAGCAGCTTGTTTGACCGGGTCTTTGACATCCAGGAC
>JAYRBW010107913.1:17750-41223 GCA_036023295.1 Invenusta paracnida
CTTCAATGTCAAACCTGCTTTATTTGTCTTCATTTCTACAATTTCCTCAGAATCTTTTTTGATTGTATAATTTCCTCTTCTTTGTTTCTTCGTCATCAGTCTTCTTTTGGTCCATCCATGCTTCGATGACGCATCCATCTCAGCAACTGCGAAGTGATGCCAAAGTTTGATACATCGCTTACTTGTATGTATGTAAAAAGAGGATATGCATGTACGAGTATATATTCGAATGTTTTTTTGAATAACATTAAAATATTGTACAGTGAAATACGATAAATTCTCAAATGTATATAAACCATTTTGAAAAATGTATATAAGCATCAAAAAGGAGTTTTAAAAAATTTCCATTAATTTAATGCTTATAATTTATATTGATTGCAGGCATGTAGGCATTTTAACCATACTTAAATAAAATATAAGATATAATTAAATGCTTTACTTACATACTATGTAGACGAAGTATACTATGTAATCTCTTTAAAATACGTTATAGAGAGTACACCCGTCTAAAACTTATTTTACTAACTATTTTCAACAATCAATGTTAATCAATATATTATAACCTCTATCTACACAATAAATAATTACATTATAATTGAAAAATTCAGAAAAATACTGAAATCGATTATTTTTATTAGTGCTTTAGAAAACTATAATACGTACAATATTCTAATTTTTAATGACCATGACGTAATTTAATGACTTTTAATAACTTTCTAATTACTTTGTCAATTTAAGGACTAATTGACATGAACCAACCATTACTAATCCTCGATTAGTTGCAATGTTGAAATATTTAACATTTGCTATAAAATTAGGATTTATAATTAAATTATAGATATATATTAGAATCTATTATTGCCAAACGTGATAATTCGAAAAATCTCAAACTTTAAATAAGCTTTTAACTGGAAATTAAAATGTTTACCAAAGTTACCATCAAACGGGAATTCGATCATAAATTCTGAAAAGTAATCGTGCATATAATGATAAATATGATCGATTGATCAAATTACAAAAATATATATCAGACGTTGAAATACCTACAAGTGGATGAATTATCATCCGACAGAATGATTTATGCTTATTTTCGTCTTCTTCATGACGAATTAATAGATTTCTTCAACAGTTTGAGCGTCAAATCAGGATCAATATGTGTTGTAATAATATTTTAAACAAATAAAATATTCTCGACCTGCACATGAGTTAATTCTATTTTCTTTTGAATAAATTAGAATCACATTCACATAGATATTTTTAAAGAATTTTTATTTTTAAAACCAAATATCCGTGTCAGATTTTCAGGTAAATAATAACAATTTTAATGTCAATGGCATAGGCGGTATTATAATGGTTTTACTCTCTATTTAAAATGGTGTAAATTTATTTGACAGAAATTCAATTCATTATAATCAAAAGATATTGTTTTTTGTTATTTATCAGAATAATTATTTTATTAATTTAAACTAAACCACAAAAGAAATGGTATCATTATTATTATTTCCGTAATTTAATGCACCAGCGTAATGCAACACTTTTTATTAAACGTTAGAAACATATATGCTACTTTTCTGTATAAACAATTATTTTACTGAAATTTCAATTGTAATGGCTTTAAATACCTCCGCCCATTTTTCAACCTTGAAAATAATAATTATTAAACAAATTTTCAAATAATGTTTAAAAACATACATCTTCCAAGAGTTAATAAAAATAATTTTTAAACAAAATTACGCAATTTAAGTTTTAATTTTAAAGCTCAACTTTAAACTATTTATCTTAACAAAAGGTAACTTAAACTACGAATATTTTATTTCCATTAAGCGAATTTTTATTTTGTAGAAAGCGCTCTTAATATATAAATTTAAAACAATCTTTCCAATTATACTTGTTTAAAATTAAATTAAAGGCCGTAGATTGATTGAATTCAGAAAAAAGAATTGTCTGGATAATAAATAGAAAGAGATAAAATAATACATTTTTATACAACTTATTATTTCGGTGATTAATTTAAAAAAAATTAGAATAACATAGAGCTTTTAACTTTATCAAAATTATAATGAAAAAGATGTGTATATATATATATTTAATATCGCATTGATACACAACACTTTAAACATCCTTCTCCAATTACTAATAGATTAGTAGTTTACTACGTACAAAATATGCGTGGGCAAGTTTTAAGAAAGTCTAAAAGGTTTTACGATAGCTTTTACAAAGATAGTATTTCCAATAATGTTTACATAAATTGGAAAAGTGGTCTGAAGAGTTTATACTTTTAACTTTTGTAATTATCTTTGTTAAAATGTTTTACCAAATTAATTGATTTACATTGTACATACTTTTTTGAATTATCACAAAACATATACTTCAGTATAGTTAATAAACTTTTTATACTTTTATAAACATTAAATATCATGCATTATTCTTAAAATATACGTATTTCTTATAATTCAATTTTATCCTTGACATTTTAGAAGGCCTAAAGCAGTCTCTAATCTATAAAACCAAATGCGCTAACAACGTATTAACGTTTAATCGTATTAATTGATTGAAATTTCAAAATTAGGAATTCGATGATAATCAATTAATTAAACAATTTTTTAGTGGTTTTTAGTGATTAATAATGTTAATTATTATTTCTTTTAAATAAAACTCTTGACTCAAAAATGTTCAAAACCAGAGAATATTTTTTTATTATTTCGCCTTATTTTATATTGTAGAACATCTGATAGAACACTTGACTTATATCAAACAAAATGTCCGATTTATGACTGATATTTATTTTATTAAAGTTATTAAAACTATTTATTATAAAAGCATATACCTATATTGTAGTTTATTTAAGTAAAATATGTATGAAATCTCAGACAAATATAAAATAATTAAAACAATCTACAGGCATATTTTTCTGAAGTTTCTGCAGTGTATGATATAAGTTTTGATTAATTTCTAAGACTTCTTATAATAAAGCAGCTAATGTATATTATTTAAAAGAATGATATATACATTTTTGTAAGTTTTCTGTGAGTTTTTTTAAATGTCAATAGTATTAAAAGTATCTAGTGAATATTGTGATTTTCAATATACAAATTTATAATACATTTTGTAGGATAAGCAATAACTACGTAACATTTATTTTCTGAAATATTTTAATGGTATACATGTTTAATGAATTATTTTAAAAGGAATAACATAATATATCGATTTCTATAAAACACGTTATAATTTAAATTTAATCAGCAAAACTATAAATTCTAATATAAATTTATCACTTGCAGGTAAAAATAAAACTTAAACTATTTTTTGTATCTAAATGTAATAGTCACAGCGATAGCGGATTTCCATACTTATTTCCGTATATTATACACGATTCTGGCTTAACACAGTTTTTTTGTAATTTAAAATATTATAAATCTTTAGGCATATTTGTTAAATTGAATGTTAATTAAAATAAGCTATAGATATCTAGAACGAATTAGTCAGAAGAAATATTTAAGAATCGTAATATAATTGATCGACAAATGTAGTGTACAGGGAATACTTTAAGTTATACAATTTAACTTTATACAATTATAATTAAATCATTATAAAATTAATTTATTATTTTGTGTAAAAATTTTACTTGTCTATTTAATTGATTAATATATAATTTCACGATTTAGAATTTATTTATTTATGGAAGGCTTCTGATATCTATCATATAATGTATCATTAGTATATCATATTTTAAATGTACGATGTTTATATTTATGAAATTCACTAGTGTGTTTAAAATATATATGCAGAAATATTTATTTTAACATACTCAGAAAATTGTATATCAGATATCAAGACATGAACTCATAGTTAAACATCAGATAGGCAGGGTTAGCCAGATGTTAGTAGCATATGAAAGATGTTATCAATCACAGAATTCAATTTTAAAGTTAAAAATAAATAAAAAAAACACCTTATATTCTGACAATCTGATCTCTCAAAATGTCACTAGAAGAAGCAAAATGGGGTCACTTGTTTATTAAGATATTCACATGAATATTAGTAGATTCAGTAGAAGCTGTCAACTTTAGAAGTTTGTATTATATCACTCTCAAAAATTGAATATACATTTTTTTAAATGTAAGAAGATTGGTTTTCCCTTTGGCATAATATGTATATTAATCAAATTATCTATGCAGAATTAAATTATATTTTAGATTAAAATTGTTTGCATATTTATAATTAGGTGCAAACAATTGAGAATGTCCCAAAAACATAATTAAGTGGACATTATAAAACAAGCAAGAAATAAGTATTAATAAAGAATATATTCTGAATAGCTTCTGATCTGCAGATTACGGACGATAAGAAAATCAAATTTAGAGTATCATAATAATGCAATAAGATCAATAATACATTAGTTATATTACGTAATAAGATAAATGAACACGGATAAATAAGTTAGTGCGAATAAGGAAGGTAATTAAGTGTAGAACAGAATTGTAGTATATTACAAATAAAGTTAAGTAAAACGAAAAGTGCAAATCGGACAGCGTGAAGGTAATATGTAATTAATTACCAGGGAAGGTGTAGGCTTTTAATGCATTGTTTGTTATTCTTATTTAATATTATCGTATGTAATTTAATTATTAATGAGAAGACTCGAAAATATATTCTTGGTTATAACTTGGTGTCATCTCGTTTCACCTAATGCTGTTTCGCCTAAACATGTTTAGTCTACTACGTATATTTCCGTTTCGACTAATAATTGAGAATATAAGCATTTATTTAATACATATAAAATGGAATTTTAATATTGTAAAATTATAAACTGTTAGACATAGAATTATATAAAACATATAGACAGTGCTACTAGTGAATTGTATTTTATTTTGGTATACCCGGCTGACGAGAGCTAATAAGCTCGAAACAGCTGTCCTATGGCTCCCAAATTTAATATAATTTGCTGGTAGTGCCTGTAAGTAGCTTGGTAACTTGAAGTCTTCGGACGATGGTTTAAAGTTATTTTAGCCTTGTGCTGTATCCGAGACTTTTTAAACTTCAGTCTTATATAAATAGGAGTATATATATTTTTAAAATGTCAAATATTTCTATGTAGCTGTTAGGGAGTCCCGCCCACAGCGCCTGCGTAATGATAAACGGTTATTTCGGTGTTAAGAAGACGGTTTTTAGTCGCAAAAGTCGCTCTGTGACACTTCTGTATGCGGGACGTTGTTGTTCTGGTGCGTTACCGGCCTGTAGCAGGCGGACATGTTGCTCAACGCAAACTAAAAGAGATAATTTAAATAAATCGAAACATGTTGGCATAACTCACTCACAACTAACACGAATTATTGATAATACTTTTAGTCCAAACGAAAGAATTACAATAGTCGAATCGGTACAAACTACACTCACAAAGTATTACGTAATTGTGAGCGGCATGAGCAATAGTTAGGTGAAACAGTATTAGGCGAAACGCTACGTAAGCTATAACGTGCCTTCTAAAATTTAGAAAGGGAACTAACAAACTCAAATAAATAATAAATATATGTATATGTATGGAATACATTCGCTATATTTCATATTAATAATAAAGGTGTATCAATTTAAATTACAAAATATTACAAGTAATTAGATATATTATAAAATTTATCAATTAAGCAACAGGATTATTGAACGAATAACACAGTGGCGTGTTTTTAATTCTATACATACAGGGCTTAAATTGTGCATCCACGTATAATTTTTAAACTTCTTAATAAAGTAAATCTTTGAAATTTGGCATGTAGGTAAACGAAGATGTTTGTGATGTACTCCATTGGGAAAAAATGGACCAACAAATATGTTCACATTTCTTACAATATTTGATAAAATTTTGAAACATATATATTTTTCATTAATTCTGCAAAAAAACTTTTTGTACTTCGAAAATTATTACATGCAATTAATCTTTACCTGAATCAGAATTTTTTAAGTTCGAGAGATATATCATTTTTATATAAAAAGTATGTACTGCTCATTTTTGACAAAAATTGTGCAAATCAAAAGTCACAGAAGCTTACATTGCTCTATTTTCCCCGTCATCAAGGTATAAATGCAGAAAAGCTCCTCTCCCCGATATGGTCAGGGGGTTAGTAATGTTCGTGTTTAATTTCTGTAAATAAATAACGCATAAATGTAATTAAAAGAATCCTTTTACTGAAAGTATAACCCAATAGCTGTGAAAATTTACATCAGGCCGCATCGATTAAATAGCGCTTCTCAGCATGACGTCACCAGGTCGACATCTTCAAAATATCAACAAAGTGTTATGTGGATAAATTTACTTACTATACCGAGGAAGGTACTTTATTGAATATATTATTATCATAAATGGTTTTCTACCTCCCTAACAGATCACCTTGACTTGACAAAGCGTACATGAAAGATGTTGATATACATATTACGTATCTTCAGGTGTATGGAAAGAAAAAGAAACGTTATCTCTTTAACATTTTAAGTTGTATTGTAACACGTGTGGGCACATATTCGTATATTGGGTTGAATTGCAAATTTCCAGCGGCAAATTTTTCAAGTTAATGAGACTAGCTGTTAAAATATTATACATTAACAGTAATCAATTATTTTAATCGTGTAGTGTTTAGTTGCAAGGATAACTGCAGTTCTGCTATAGGATGTAGGTATGTATGATTACAACGGCAACCGTATTTTACAATTTGTTTTTGCTAGTAAGAGAAATCTACACATGTACATAGGTACTATTACAAAGTAAAGGGGAGTTAAGGGTCTAATCAGCAGTCAGCTAAAAAAAGTTAAAATATACACAAAAACAAGGATGATGCGATAACAGTATAACTATAACGTGCGCGTGGAAAGTATATCACATCCGGTAACAGAGAGGCTAGACAGCTCCTACATGATGTCAAATCAGTGCATTCTAGAAAAAAATAAGGGGATTGAAGAGTAGCAAGAAATAAAGACGGATGTTCAAATCGTTGTCAATTGGCAAAGGTTACACTCTATATATGGATACGGAACTTCTATTTATCGACTTAACAGCCTTGGATGTGTTTGGTATGCAAAGCATCATGTGGTTGGCATATTACATGTTCGACTTCTTTCTCTTCTTCTTGTTTTGCTTCTGCCATCTTAGGAGAGAGAGAGCTGTAGCTGTGACCGGATTAGGTATCCGGTTGGTTTCGCTAATGCCATAAAATCAAGAAGCCTGGATCGTCAATCATGCAGCAAAGGTAATTATCAATATAATAGAACTGGTGAGGTTATGCCGCGGGTTACCTAAGACCCAGCCACCGAGCGTCGAAATTAGACAATTTTAGTTGGCATTTTGCTGTGCCCCCCACTTTTAAAAACCCGCTCCGACTATACCATTTTGATGGCAATCTCCGATGCCAAAGATTATTACTTATGCAAGGAGGAAAGCTGATATGGTACAGAAAAAAGGGGATTTATTGTAAGCATGATATTTAATATCTGGTCAAATAGGATGCCCACTTTCTATATTAGACTTCCTCTTTTCCAAATTTAATTATATTTGGAGGGCGATGAAGAATGCATTGATAAACACAGAAATAAAGATATATACAATCGTGTTTATAGTTGTAGATATCTAAGACATAATGTTGTGATCGTTCCGCTGTATCACTATTATTTATGCATATATAGACACACTGTCTGCGGTTATTTATAAGAGTTTTCTCATAGTTCTATATAGCAAATGTAATCATAAATGATACAGCACGATAAACACGCATTGATTACTAACTGGAAGGTACCTATTTTTACTTTTCCGATATTATTGAATTTTGTAAAAATTTATGACAAATATACAAAAAATATTTAAAAAAATAGAAAATAATTTGTCTTTCATGAAAAAAATTCATTATTTTTTAAATTTATTAAAATATAAAGCTAAAAATATACAAACAGGGAAAACTATCAATAAATATGCTTTGTATAACTACCAAATAATTAAAATAAAGGTTTTCCCATTTTTAAAGGAAACTGGTTATTATTTATTTCATTCAAGATATTTTTTGATAAAGTAACCACGATACAAATACTGTACAACTTAGCATACTTATTTTCATTTATCCTTGATTTATTATATCTATATGCAGGTAGTTCCAATTTCTTTCAATAATAATTTAAAACTTTAATTAAGCTAGATAATGTTAAGGAGCATATTTTATAGATAGATCCTGATTGAATTGAAAGATACATAATTATAGATATCTAAGTCTGTCATATATAAAATGTTGCAAATAGCAATAAAGATTAAAGAAAACAATTAAAATAAATATATAAATTTTGATTTCTTGACTTCAGATTCCTCATTTTAGTATTTTTTAAATCGTTAGAAAATGTTTCCACACTAGTTATACTTGGAAATCGTCAAATACCTACATATTCACTATATTTTCCCATAGCGATTAAGTTGCAAAATTTAATAATTGACATTTCCTCTAATTTAAATCAGTCCACATAACTCGACTTCGGGTTTAGCAGATTACCTGAAAAATTCAGAGAAAACAGCTCTACTTTTCAGCAAATAATACTTACGTTCTAATTTTAACACTGCCCATACCATGGTGTGGTGGAAGGAGCGTGTTTTTGCTGTGATATTTAAATTAGCAAATAGAGCAATGTAAGCTGCTGCCTTCACTTTTCTAAAATAAAGTTTTACAACTTTAGCGCTATATCTACTATTGTGCACTCAAAGGGGTTGCTACGTGACCACCCTCCAAATGTGCACCCCTTTGTGTAAAAATGAGCAAAACATAATTTTTTCTATAAAAATGCATATCTCTCTCATAATCGGTTAAAACTCTGCTACTAATTAATTTCATGTAAAAATTCGGAATACTTGCAGAAAATATTAAAGAATTTTTTTTGATTAATGAAAACACATATTTTTACAGAAAAAAAACTCAATGGAATATGATAGAAAACTTCTTTATTTAACTATACATACGAAGTTTCAAAATTATTGTCTGTTTGCAAGTTTAAAAAATATCGGTGGGAGGGGTGCCTAATGAACCCCTCGTGACAGGATACGAATGCGCAAAAAATCCAGGTATGGATTGGGTTAATGCTTTCAAAATATCTTTCGCATAGTTTTAACAAACAACAGTAATGCTTAATGAAATACTGTTTATCAAGTTTGTTTTCATTTTTAAAATTGCACACTCACACAAGTTTGTTTCAATGTGTCTATCGATTTATTCGTTATAATAAATGTTATGCCTACTAAACATAACCCATTTGATGACGGAAAATTATTGCACAAACATGTGTGGAATATATTATACATGTGTCTAAAAGGAATAACGTTGACTGAAGGCAATTTTAGATAAATCTAATCTTCTCCACAACAACATGATTTTACTCAACATAATTGTCAAATTAAATTGTAATTACTTAGATTTTCAAACATCGTTCGAATACTTGTACGATTTGGCAGTCGCAAGAGAGGGGGGGGGGTGCTGAGGATTCAATTGTAACTGCCTTCAAAGGTTTTCAGCGAGAAGACATGACGAAGACAATTTTGTCTGCCCCCACAGTATTTGCGTGTGATTCATTTTGAGATTTGATTATGCTCTCTTGTTTATATCTACAAATGCACAAATGATGACGAATTCTGGTGACTGTGTTGTTGTGTGTGTGTGTGTGTTTGTGTATACATATATAAAAGAATGAGACAATATTTTCGGTTTGTGGTTTCACTGTTGCTTGATATTTGATGTTATTCGAAAATGTTATTAAGATACTTTCCGTTAAATGCAGTCAAGTTCTCGGGTGTATAATTTTAGTTTAAAATGAATGATATAATAATTGTTACGTAATACAAGTAATCTATCGTATATAATATGTAAATATATGTATGTTAAAGTTTATAATATTCATAATTATAGTTATAATAAATGGTTATAAAAGTTATAAAATTGTTCTGAAATAAACAGAATCATTTTAGTTTAATACTTAAATTGTATTTTTGGTATCCTTCATTTGATACTTATTTCAATGTCTTAGATCGTTTATTTTGTATATTCAATATTATTTTCTTTGGTCCGATTTCCAACTAATAAACAATTCAATTTTTGATATATATAATAGAACTGGCCAGAATGTGCGGCTACCATTTTCAAATATAAAACAGTATAATTCATTAATAACAAATTATATGTATTATCGATATTAATAAATTTTGTCTTAAAGGTTAGTAAATAAAAAAAATTGTTTCAGTTGGATAACAACACGTTTGTGATATTTAATATTTATTGTCTATCAATATATTTCTCACGATTTTATTGTATTAAATTTAAATGAAAATATTTAAATTAGAGACTTTCAGAAGTCAACAAAATAGTCATAGCAAATTCGTATAAGTAACATGAATATTTGTCCAAAAACATTTTTAGAATTATTTCTGTAGCATGGATTTTACAAGAAACAAGTTTTACTTAGGAATATCGTATCATTAAAAATGTACATGCATGTGCATTAGATTTTGCACGTGTATTCCACATAATATGACATTATATTGAAAGCACTAATATATAGTTCTTCAAAAAAGTAGTAGACATTTTCCCCTGTAATCCCACCTAGATTGCTATTTTGTGTTTTTTTTTAGCCAAACACAGCTCTAAATATACTTACACCAGCTTCAATATATATATATATATTTCATTCCAATACTGTAGATAATTTTCAAACTTTATCAGTGAAATAAAATAAATACAAATGTATGTAAGGATATTATATCCTCGTCAAAAATGTAGCTTACCCACTAAAGTGTTTTCTTCGAAGTTTATACTAATGAAAAAACTACATGTTTTATTATTAGTAACATTGTTATTATTGATACTAACAATCAATGTTTCAAAAACTTTATAAATAGAACAATATAAATATTGTTTTCATGAAAAATAATTTAAACAACTTAACAAGTCAAAAGAAATATCTGTGTGTGAGGCGCTTTTAACATTGAAATTGGGTTACGCTATTTATCGTGAAGTTTACGTTTGCAGAGCGTTGCATTTAAGCTTATATAGGAGAAACAAAATTGTCTAAAATTCTAAATTTTTCTCTTTTTATTCAGAACTTCTTGTTGGTTGGTGAACTTAACTTCTTAGGTTCAATTTAATGTTTAGAACTTCACGAAAATGATGGTGGACCTTTTCCAATATAGAATACATATACATACAGGGTGAATGGTATACTGATAAGAACATTCTAGATATTAGTCTGCACTCCATAAAATCTTTAAAAGTAGCAGTTGATATTTAAAAATACTATTGTATTGTTATCCCAACAGCTAAACATTGATTTAATGTTGCTCATATAAATATTTCTAATCACCGAGTATTGATAGACACAGCTTTACATCTATTGATTGTTGTCTGCAATTGATAACTACTATTATGCTACTGTGAAGATTTGTCTGACTTGCACCAAAACTGCCGTGCTTAAAAAAAGAGCAAAAATCTGTCGTGCACCAACTGAGGATTTTATAATATTCTTAAAGTAACGGGAGGCCGTCTCTGGCGACCTCTGCCTATTTAATAGGATTGTTGGTTTACCGGATTGTTGTATCTAACTACGAAAAGGTAGATTAGTGTTTTTTTAAGCACAGCAGTATCCCCACATGAAGATTTCTCAACGTAATTCTCTAAAAATAACATCTCTGAAATAAAAAATTCGGCGCAATTGTTTTAACCATAAATGTAAACAGTCACGTGTCAAAATTTTGTAATTTAGGAAAAGATTATATTTAATTCTATCGTCCATATTCAAAAATAAATATTTATAATGGTATAGATATACAAAACATGAATATACATAATATTCAATATAAAACTGTATATTGCCAACATAAAAAACTTACATAAAATATTGTAATATTGTAATATTTATATATAGCATGTGATATATAAGCACACGCCAATAATAACATCTATGCAATCGATCACGAATAATCAATATAAATATAAATATATATAAATTAGTAATTTTACGCATTTATGTAATAATATGCATTTGATCAAATTAATTAATAAAACTTAACAAATAATCCTATCCTACCCGGCAGGGAGGGGAGGGGGGGGGGGTGGGGAGAGGCGATTCGGCCCCGCTCTTTTGATTTTACTGGCATTTTTAAATATAAGTTATTAACTACTGGAACTTTTAAGACCACTTTTTAAATGTATTTAGAAGATTTTGTTTTGCAAATATTTTTAAAATTTTGAAATTCAGAATAAAAACAAATGTAATAATAATAATTTTTATTGATTTATAAATTTATAAATAGGAGATATCAATTGAAATATACGAGATACACTAGATAAAATGAACATAAAAATAAAACAAAATTATACGAATATAATAATTTTAATAAATTATTTATTTTTTGTATATTTCTACTCACACAAATATTGTCCATTTCAAAATATAGTCTAAAACACGTTGGTATACCTACATACCGAATTTCAAGGCTTTATCTAAACAGATAGATGCGGCCGTCTCCCAGGTTTCTGAGTGCGTTAAATAGCTTGGGTAGGATAAGCGTTAAAAGACATATTATGATACATATTTGTATGTGTCCTCCAAGATAAATGTCGAATTTTCATAGTCCATAAATAAAAGTAGACTTCTTTCTTGTTATATTTCAAATCGGTATATTATGAAAATGTTAATCGGCAAAACCCCATTTCTGTTTTTACTAATACTGACCCTTCATTCATAATAATGAACAATAATTATTTAAGTTAATGATTAAGCAAATTTAACAAATACAAATTGTTAAAAATCAATATTTACCTCAAAATAGGGTAAAATAGGTACTTCTAGTTTAATACATAATTCAGTCAGGATCTTTGAAGGTTTCCAGTATAATAAGATGTAAATTCAAGTACCTTATTGGAAGAGTGCTAATGCCAGACCAGAGAGCAGAATGCAATGTCATGGATAGAAACAATAATAAAAACGGACAACGTAAATCAATTATGAGCGAAAAGTAGATTGTAGTGAGGGACTTAGGAACCTCACTGTGGTGTGCTTAAATCGAGTTTGTACACGCCCAACCATCACATTTCAAATATGTGGCTATAATAATAAAGTTTAATAATAATAATAATAAATAATAATAAAGAGTAATAAAGAGTAATAAAGATAATTTGTATATTTTATATTTCCGAAAAAATATAGAAAAAGGAGTAATATAATTGACGAGTTTTAATGAAAAACATATTTAAGCAGTATTTATCATTTCTCAATTTTAAAAGAAACTCGAGGTATCATTTTGGACGCATAGCTTTGTTTAGATCAATACTTTGCGAAATATATTTGTGTAAGACTTAACTATATGGAGCAGGTGTACCTTTAAAGCATGTGACTAAATAACTTACGCGAGCTTTAGATGAATGCCATGATATATAAATATAAATAAATATATGCACATAAAATGCATGCTTTGTGGATATGAAAAATAACTGGGGTCAGGATGTTATTATAATGTTTATATATTTTTCCAGCTAGATATACTGTAACATTACCACTGGAGAGAACCAGTGTATTTTATATATTCTGAAAACAAGTTTTGATAATATATTCTTCTTCTCAAGGATGTTAAGTTAATATTAAGCTTTCGGTATAGGTAATCAATATTTGAAAATAATCATATATACAAAAAACGAAATCTCGTGAAACATATTTAAAATTATGTATACAAATATTATTATACAAAAAATTATTACAAGTATAATTTACTTAACAAAATAATAATTGTTATTATAGGTAATCATTCTCTTTAATAATATGAAAGTATAATAATTAGTCTAAACTTAGTCTATTTAATTTGGTAACTTTTACAAATATATGAAACTCAGACATATTACTTGACCAAAAACGGTGTAGGTGTTCTTCACAGACTGCCAGGTTGAGAGTTCATTTCCTACTCCTTTATACTAATGAAGGCCAGTTACCACGAAAATGGTGTCTATTTATTCCATTTGTACCTTAATTAGTGCAATGTATGTGTGGTAATGTGGGACTTACTTCTGTCCTGATTTCTTAGCACTTATTATACTACATGTTCTTTTAGACTGAATTGTGTATCATTCAAGTCCGACTATGAATCTTTCTCCTTTGATTCAAGTTTCAATTTCACACCATTTTTGGGGGAAATTTTAAATCTTTGATAATACCCGGAGAACCGAAATATGTGCTGCTGTGATATAAACTGCAGTTACTAACCCTCATATTTGTTATGGCATTTTCGAAGATAACAATAAAGGTAACATAACACGGTTGCATTGCCCGGACTGATTTATAAGTTTATTATGTCAGTAAAACAGCCGCGAAACTGAACCAGAATTTAATAAACAAGCTATTCCTTTTTAATAAATGCACTAAGAATGGTAGCTTAAATAATTTATTTTTATTAATCTAATATTATTTTCTAATTTCATGAACACATAAATTAATTCTTCTTCCTATGGTTACTTCTGTATTTAGTTATTTTTACAAATAGAAACGGGATGTATCGCATTTCACAATTCAGACCTATTTTAAATCTTAAATATGAGGTTACATCTCCATTCTGTTTTATTCTGTGATAGGAGGTTTAGATAAACAGAATGTCAAATAAAGAGAAAAAACAATTTTAATAATATAAACTAAAGCGTGCCATACATTCAAGCTATCTTTATAAAATATTTTTTTGTAATAATTTGGACTAACCAAAAGAATTACTATTATCGCCTCCTACAGTATTTACTAAATATATTAATATTTTTTTCGTAAACAATAGTATCTAATTACTATTGGTTTTTGTAATTAGATACTAATGTACTATAATGCATTGTACGAATTTACTAATGTACCTACTGTCGAAATTGCTAGATACATATTACAAAGACAATATTTATAAATTAAAAGTTAATTACATATGGAATAGATGTTAATATAAATTATATGTATTACTTAACTACCTTTATTATTTAGAATTAAAATAAAATAATATTGTCTTTCGCAAATAGTACTGATAAACAGTTCATCTCCCCCGATTATTGTATGGACTGTTCGATACTATTTCGTTGCTTCGTTAAAGTTTTTTAATACTATAATGCTTTAAAGAAATGTCTCTGAAATAGTGATTGTCGGTTATGAATAAATACAATTATGGTTTACAGATACTCATGATAGCTAAATTATTTATTGCTCAATATTAGATCTTAAAAGGATAAAAATCAAAATAATTAGTACTACCTAAGAAAAGGTGACTCTCTCGAAACATTTGACTAGAGTAAATTAAGTTAAAAAGCCAATGATTCTCTTGATAATTAGAATTAAAATTAAATCGACACTTTATATTTTGAGATTGCGCTCTCCCCATCAAAGATAAACTGTAGAGTGGAATAATGTATGCGAATTTAATACATATGAGAAGCGAAGAGACAAGATTACCAATCACGAAATGATATTGTGTAGGCAATTGTATAGTTAGAGTAAATCAATATAACATCAGTAATAAATACAAATCAATGAACATCAATACAAAATCAAATAGGTTCGATGGCATGATATTTCAACGCTGGAGCAATAATGGGTGTTGTTGAGGAAATGACTATGACTTCGGTGGCATAGAAGTTCTAATTGATAACTTGGCTTACTTGCTGTTGATTCCATTTATGATTGAACTCGCCTACGTAGAGAGTTCTAAAGATAATACGTTTCTTTGTTGAGCCGAAAACAGGGTCTGACGTTGATGACGGTTTGCTATAAGTGTCAATGAAGTCTTCAGGGTAACAACCATTCGTCTGGAGAGTAGATTTAAGTAAAGAAAGTTCATGGTCGAGCTTGGGAGGACTACAGATTATACGCACTCGGTGGTAGAGGGTTCTGACTAAACCAATTTTTTAACTAGTGGGAATGTAGCTATAGGTGCAGAGAAGTAGCACTTCTTTGAGTAGTGCAGCCGATAAATTAGAGCTAGGGAAAAGATCACGAAAAGATGTATCAATTTAAATGTAACTGTAACTGTAATAGTAAGACAGTACGCAAATTGATGACCCGCATGAAAGAGCATTTACACTATATGGTTTACCATTAATTCTGTTTGTAAATGGATCCCCAATAGCTCTATTGCCCGTCATGTCCATGTCTGCAGTTCTAAAAAGATATCAATTAATAAAATATATATCTACATGTATAATTAATAAGTTTATTTTTGGTTGGCACTATAAAAAATTTGTGCCCAAGTTGTATCGCTGTAGATATATTTGTGTGTCACATGACACATTAAATCACCCACATACACATAAACGTGTCCACAGCGAAACAGTCTGGGGACACATTTTTTGTGTCAGGTAGATTTATTTTTGTGTTATATAACACGAAGTAAACATCCTTGAAACAAAAAGATGTCTCCTCCAAATGCGTGGGGTAAAAATTATTATTAAATAATACATTAATCTTATAATCTGTCATTCTTGAAATATAAACCAATAACATAAATACATATCCAGCATCTAGCTAGATAATAATAAATAAATAAATAATAATAATAATATATACATGTGTTAGTACTGAAAAAAATAAGCGTGTTACTTGGCATAAAAAGTGGGTTCTACGACTGTAGTGTGTACAACTCACTTTTTTGTGACAAGTGACACATTATAACCATTAAAAATATTGCATAATAAATACACACATACATAAAATATAATAATAATAATAAAAATATAAAATATAACTTACCTTGTACATAATTCATATAATGTGAAAAACATGGCGTGTGATCTCACTTTAACAAATATTTAATCCAACATTTTGATGACCGTATGTAGCAAAGTCATTCAAAATATCAGATATCTGTCATAAGTGAGATTTATATAAGTTCTATATACTTTCTATCATTAAATTTCGCAAGTAATCGATACATTTATCATTCACTGAAAACATTTTCGATTGACATTATTCATAAATTATTAAACTATATTTCTTGTTTATAAAAAGTATTACATACAATTTTAACAAGATTTACTATAAAATAATAATTTTTCAATCACATATAATATAAATTATATAGCAATAGAACACTTAGGTAGTATATAACTCTATCCGTAAAATTCGCACTTCTAATTTATATTTGCTTGCGTCCCTTTCAATTAAATAAACAAAGGATGATAAGTTTATAGACCTTTTCTAAGTTTTGCATTTTAGCATAATATTTTTTGCCCTACACCATAGGATGGGGCACGTGAGAAAATAATATTAAAATTGGATATATTTCATCAATTCATTTTTTTTTCTGTAATAAAATGCATTCTTGAATTATATTTTCAAAATCAAATCTAAAGAAGAAAATTTTTGCTTTTGTTTTTTTATAGAAAATCAAAATTCGTAAATATTAAAATTTAGTTAATATTTTTCTCTTTGAAATACATTTTGTTGGCCCAAAGTTAAATAATTTCATAAATATGGAAACATTAAAATTTCGTACAATATAATAATATAATAATCATTTAATCTAATTTATTCTGTTGTAATATACAAATTAACCCCAATGAAGTTTTTTGTGGTAATGTAAAAAACATACATAGATGCGTTTTTACCATATGCCAAGTTTTATGACAATCATTTTATTGTAAAGTATCAAAATAATAAGAAGGTTTGTGTAAGGATAGAGTTAAAACTGTCACGTGTTATAATGCGCTAGTTTAGTTTATATGTATGTATAAGTTATATTCAAGGAAATTTACATAATATCTGTATAGATTTCCCTGTTATACTTAAAATCATTATTTATTTTAAAAACAATATTTTAGAAATCTATTCCAAAATTATAATAAATTTTGTATATTATTTATCAAAATGTCCAATATGTTATACAATTTGGTGAAAAAGATTTTTTTCATTAACTGATTTTCAAGTAAACAAAAGAAACAGTAAATAATAAGATTAAATAATTTGTTTAAAGTTCACATATTAAGCAATATTATCTTTGGAGTACCTACACTTGTGGTTTCATATGTGCTAGATTACCTGCGAAAGTTAGCAATAAGAGATTACGGCGAATAAAAAGAATACGAATAGGATATAACTTATTTAACTATGTATAAAATTATTTCAACTTACACTGGATATTTATTTTGTTTAAGATTTGTAGCAAAAACACATTTGCTCCGTATGCACTGGTAAATATAATGCTTCTTAGAATAAAATACCTGTAAAAAGCCCACGACAATTAGCAAACGTTATAACCTGATCGGAATTCTCGTAAGATAATTATGGGGCACAAACCACTTCGCTTCACCCAATTTACTTGGCAAAACTCCCACAGAACCATAGAAATATAAGAGAGATTTTTTATATATTTTGATTTCTATGCACAGAACAGAAAAGGCATGATATTTCATTATCGATTGAAGCACAACAATTTTAGGTTACTCAAGGACATCTACATAACAACACTTAGGTGCTATTATATAGATGTCTTTTGGCTGTTACATTGAGGTTGCTTACTGCAGGGACTATTGTTTATTCGGTATATACCAAAGAGACTATATAGATAGACAAGAAGATCCACTCCCCTATACCTGCCATATATTTTTTGTCACTACGCTAAAGCTGCACTGTCATTCGTCTAGCCCTAGCTAACCTGCAATGTTTGTTGCTGGACCGCATAAAATGATAAACGTCTATACTATTGAGTGGCAAAATAGTTCATTATTTAAATTATTTACCGGTTTATAATCATTTATAGGTATATTTATTTTATACTTTTATATTTTATAAATATTTATAACATAACCATTTATAATCGCTTATACCACCGCTTTATAACCGTATATTGAATAATTATATCAAGATATAAAAGATATACAATTACAATCACAATATCTAGATGACTTTTAAAGTACAATTATAATATATCAGAATTACAAATTAGTTAATAAGCATTGCTTGATGTTATGATATTCATTATCCATTTAAATTTAAATTTAATGAGAATATTATTATATAAAACAATAAAATATGATCAACCGAAAAAAGTATGTATTGTAATATATTGAAATAAAGTCCATATAATTACAAAAAAGATTGAACACGTTTCTAATGTTCAATATATAGTTCTCATGACATCGGTCTACATATATACATATCTACAAAACATACACATATTATTTTCCCCGCAAATTCAATTTTTCCTCTTATTTTGGACTGACCGCAACTGTCGAGCTAAATTAAAATGTCTCATTTTCATAGTGGTGCTATTTTCTCTGTGGTGCAATCTTATTTTACAGAAATGGCGTGTAATAAGACTGGTAATAGAGGTGTGATTGTCACAGGAAGGACAGTTAATGTTATGTTTGGCCATAATTACTATTAAATTACATAAAATATCTGGCTTTGTAGCAAGATCTGCTATATTTGAGCGAAATGCAGATTCTAGAAGTTTAAAAGAAGATAAACAAGCATTTGAGGGAGAAAATAATCCGATAAGAGTATGCTCGTACTCCTTATGACATAGAAAAATACCTTCCTTTACAACGCTGCACAAAAAGGAATTGCAAGTGGCACAGTTGTTGGGAAGATGCTTTTTGATGCAGAATCCTCCTATGTAGCGTAGAAGGTCTTCCTCGATTTCACCAACAGCAGGCAAGTGAGGAATATTAGGATGTTTTCGAGCATCAGATACCTCAGCGGTGAAACTTATGGGCTGCCCGGTAGAGGCAAAACTGATAGTAGGGGCGTCATCAAGTTCCAAGAGTGCGGGATTGTAGGGATATACGACAGCGAGAGGGAGATCTTCGTCGTCCGAGCAGTTCTTAAACCGGCTACTACTGGAGGAATTCAGCAAACTGCTCAGGGCAACAGACCGCAATGCCCCAAGAAAAGATCGTCGATCAGGATGGTCGTTGAACCCGTTTCTACCACGGATGACGCAGAACAAATTCTGTTGTGTAGAATTGAAGTTTAGAATATTTGTTAATGTTTATATAACTTCACACGCAATTCTGAAACTACATATAGTAGCTATTTCTTGTACTATAATAGTATTATAATAGCTAAATAATCGCACACATATTATTACTATTCTATTTCAAAATTGATTTATTTTGTTTAAAAAAGCTGTATTTATAGCTAAACAGTTTAATTATTATTTTAATTACTTTAAAGAAAAAATATTAATTTTTAAAAATTAATTGAAACAGTTTAGTTATACTCGTATAGTTAAATGTATATGATTATATGATTATATCAATTATTATAACATAATAAAATTAATTTGTCATTGATTAATTTTATGAAGCTTGCAAGTAGATTCAATAAAAATGTAATGCCTACCTCAACATGATCCTGAGTAAATCTCCTGAGACATACGAAGGGAAATCCTAAATCAAGCAGGCGTATTGAAGTGAATCTCAAAGAACTGATGGAAAGTAGCCAACCTTGTTTGAAGGGCATTGTTGTCTTCGAGACTTTCTTCGGTATTTCCTTGATAAATACCCAGCTGTTAAGAAAATTGAATGCAGAATCAAAATCTAACAGGCGCTGGTCCCGAAAAGCAGCTTTGATTGCTCGCTTTTGCCCTCCATCGTTGGGACTTACGGAATTAAGGAGATCAAACATATCATTCACCCGCTCACAAAATTCGGCTGTCTGTAAGAATTCTTCATCAAATTTCCCAAAATGAACGAGAGTTCGAATCCCTTTTGCCACCGTCCTACTTAAAAGTTGCGCAGCTAATTTGACGCTTATTTTTTTCCCGAGACGCAATGTAACATGAGTATCCTTCACTTTTGGGGCTAAATGCAATTCTTGAGTAGACTGTTGATGAATAAATGATTCTAGATGAGTCCATTTGGCGGTTTTACTCTGATCAAATTGAATGTTGTAGTTTTTCAATGAATTCCGGGCATTTTTAAGGCAGTGAGGTATGTCAATAACAACGGCAACGGGTTCACCTGTTGAGGGGTGCGGGAAATAAGGCTTGTCAGTGCTTACAGTGCGCTTTAGAAATGCCCATTGTGTCGATTCCTGGTCACAGACAATCGCAATCACGGTGACACCTCCGCTGTGTGCAGCTTCTAAACATTCTTTTAGCATTTTCTCGAACCGATCCTGGTTTACTGTATGAGAAACGAAATAGTGTGCAATGGGCTGTTTCCAGAATGTACTTACTCCACGGAGCATAGCCACCACTGCTTCATCAGAAACTTCCGCTGTTGTCCCTTGCGATCCGACATCTTCATATCCTGAAATTCGATCCCGGTGTTCTTCGAAGTGGAGAGAAGGGGTGAGCTTCATTCCATCCAGAGAAAGCGTTGCCATCCTTTCTTCGCTTTTCATATTCGATGTTATTTCGGACAAACTATGCATAATCACGGAGCATGGGCCGGTTGTTGTCATTACTTTACGCAGTTTCCTCTTCAAGACTGGAACTGATGGGAGGGCCATTTTAAGTTCTTTAAGAGCATATTTGTATGCAGCAGGACTTTTATGGTGTAAGGCTATTCCGGTTTCAATGTCATGCTTTGACCAACGAACTCCACGAACTCTCGACCCTGCAGCGCAGAATTAAGTTTAAGCTATGTTGGCCATTCTAGGAGGAAGACAGTTAGTTCTTCGAAGTCTCATAGTATTTATAATTTTTTTGAGAATAGTGAAACGTCTTTTCCAATGAAATACCTTACACCGCAGAATGTTAATTTTTTTGCGTGTAGAAAGTTCAGTAGACAAACATCTTTGTAGTTTTGGAGGCCGTTATGGGGTAGTAAAGTAAGTTGGTGTCGTAGGTGATACTTCTGAAGATTTGTCGATTGTCGGCGATATAAAAGCTTGTAGTGTTAACTATTCATGTTCAAGACTTGGAGGGAGAATCTGGCATTACAAATCCAACTTAGATGTGGAAGCAGTTTGAATAGGAGATGATCTTTTATGCGGAGGTTTACGTCGTGGAGTTGGAAGTGTGGGAGGGTTTGGACAATCAAAAATAGTTGGTACCGCATTCTGCACTGTAGTCTTGTACGGGGATCATGTCGTGCTGAGCTTACTGTGTAGTGGTGATCTTTAAAATGAGTACTACAATAAATATTTCCTTTTTTACGATTTCTTCTATAGGTTCTTTATCAAGCTCTCTATTTCGGCAGTTATAGTTCTCCATATTTTAGCGCTGGAATAATAGAACAAATATGTGACATGATATAAGTTGCTGTTTAAATGTCATATTTATTAATATATGCTGTAATTGAAATTTTAAAAATAGAATTTTAAACGAATGATATAAAATTAAGAATTATATAAATTAATAATTTTTATTACTTACAATCTTACATTATACGGAAATCTGTGGAATCGTATATCGGAATAACTTTTCTTAGATGTATTTTCACAGTTCCAAGCTTGACAAATACGACCTCCACCGGACTTTGTGGAGCTCATGATTAAATAAAAATAATCTCTGCAACTAACTTAAATAATACATATATAATAGGACAGATGTTCAAAACGCATTGAATGAAAACACTTTTACTTTTGCTCAATCTTGATCTTTGCGATGTATTTAAATAATTTCATAAAAATGTTCTCTATACATCAACATCATTGTAGGTACTGTTGAACAGATGACAGGTGATACAGGTATATTATATAGCACAGATTTCACTTTATGTAAAAAAATAACTTATTTCTTATAGTAGCAACCAAGCCTCTAAACTATAGGTAGATGAGAAGGAAGGTAAAAGATTCCGATTTTTGAAGACAATGATTACCAAATAATCATTTTTAAATGGGGATAAAATGACAGATGGATTGGTGGCATTTTGTCGCTTACAGCTTTGATATATGTATAGCAACAAATGTATGTAATTCCGATAAACTATGCCATATGCTGATATATTTTATATATTACATGTACTATATATACATTTATACGTGTTAAATACACGCATAAAAGGTACAGATTATTTCAGTAAAATAAATATTGAGCATCTTTTAGAAGGAACGCGTATATTTATATATTTATCATCTATTTTAATTTATTATATTACATATATTTAATTATATAAGTATAAGAATAGATTTCTCATTTTAGCATTCTTTATTATACCATTTTTATTTTTGTACATTTCATTAAAAACAATAGCTTAATATTCCGTTTTCAAATATGCCTCAAATAGGCGTTTTTCGCGATCGAGCAACAAACACTGTCGGTGTGTGAAAAACACATCGTAGTGACACAGGCCAACTCTCCGATTTTGATGATTTTCTAGGTGGAAAAATGTGTAAACATTTTTTTTCTAATATTAAGTAATTTCGAATTAAAATGGAAGGTACTCACTATGAATTTATGAAAAATCATCATTGGTCGATAATTAAAAAAAAAATTGTTGTTGCTTTTCATACCCTTATTGTTAAATAAGTATTACTTCTTTACTGTCCAAATATGTTATTAAACATGTTAATT
>JAYRBW010107914.1:0-18600 GCA_036023295.1 Invenusta paracnida
CATATGCATATTATAATAATATATCACTGCAAGGCAATTACATAGGTATGTATATTGAAGAGTGATATAAGTATATACATATTTTTTGTAGTTTTGAACTTTAAACTTTTTTTTTAATACTTTCTTCAATAATATCAAAATTAATTTAATTTATTTGTCAAAAATTATTATGCATATATCAGTTATTGATTTAAATATTTCCATCCGGATTAATAGTGTCTTGGCCATGTTAAAAAAAAACATCAAATAGAATTTTCGTTTTATTATTAAAAATACTTCAGCTAAAAAACTTTTCCCATGAAAACGGTTTCCACATTGTATAATCATATCATTCGCTATATAGGACGATAAATTACAACACACTTATTAAAATTTTGATTAATATTTCAATCATCAATTTATACGGAGAAAATAAATCATTATTTCAATTAAATAATGATGTCATGAACTTATCTTCTATTGGTATCTTAAATATTTTAGTAAACATTTATTTCGTATTAGAAATGAAGTTTAAATTGTTCGATAGTTGTACATATATTAGAAATATTTGTGTTTATGTACTATTTCTATTATGATAATTTAATATAAAGCATAAATAATCGTTTAAAAACAAAACTTTGCAGGTTTATTAATGTATTTTTCTTATTTTAATGTTGGCTTAACGCAATTATCTTTCCAGTTATAATTATTATACAGTATAAAATATTTTCCGCTACAATTTACTTACTCTGGAATTTACTTTCTTTTTATAGCTTTCTTTTCTTATAGCTTTGCTAAAAATAGTACTGAAAATATATAAATAATCAAAGTTTGGTGTATTATACAATGTAATTATCATTTTAAATTAATCCTAAAATTAGGAAAATTTTCCAATCAGAGTTACATTACTTACGAAAACATAAAAACATTATCGTATTCTTATTAATCTCATAAAATATAGATTGTTATAGTATTATTGTGATGATTTGCACTAAGTAATCAAATTTATTATGTAAGATTGAAAAAATAATTAAATACATTTATATATTTTATATTCCTTTACATTTGATAAAAGTTTACACTTTATTTAGCGTGAATTAAATTTCTAGGTTTGCATTCTTTTTTAAAGCAATTCTTATTAACATTATCCCTTTTCCAATAAGAAGAGCACTAGTTTGATATATTTTAGGAAAAATAAAAATTCGTTTGAATCCTCGAAAGTAATTTTACTCAGTTGATTTCTAATATCGCTATCGATCTATTACTTACAAGTAAACAATAGTGTGTAACTTTTGATAGTTCACCGGGCTTGAATGATGATTATACCGTGTCATGTCTCTTGCCTCAAACCTCATCTAAGCCTACACCCTCCTCCCTCCTGACTGACGTGGTTGACCTTTTTATACAACTATTTTAATAGCAAGGGTAGAGAGGTATACGACGCCGATAGGAATTATAGAAAGTTGGAATGAGTTTGTTGTTAGTAAATAATTGTCAAATTTAATTTAGCGAATTTACACACTGATAAACCAATTTCATGAGGTTGATTGTGGTGATGAGCCGTATTCTTCCTGCAACTAAGCAGGTTAATTTCCTTGTAACAGGTGATATAACCATTGCGAGAAATTATTTGGTTTTAGCGGAGAGCAAAGATTTTATATTTTGACTGACACAGTTTTTTCACTAATTAGTGATTTGTTTAAACACAATTTAATCTTAATGTACCTATTTTAATTACTTTAAAACGCTTTGTTGAGTTGTAATGAAGTACATGCTTGTGATTACATTTTTTATACTTCGTAAATATTTATTTGGAAAAGAAAACATATCGCCAATTTAACTCACTCAACTAGAACTGTGGATTTTTGACATTCAAATCAATTGTTCAAAATTTGTTATTTTTAATATTATAAATTATGAATTTTAATATCTAAATATTGTTATTAATATATGTAAAATGTTCGCGATGTAACGATATAATGTTAAAGAGAATAAATATATATATTCAAAGACGTAGCCTGTTCTAGATTGCTATTAATTGTCAATTTTTAATTTGCTAACAATGCTTTGTCACCAATTTAATATTCTTTTTTGTTGATACCGATTTTTTCAGTCTACCTATTAATTATTGCATCATTATAAATTGTTGCTATTCGTAAATGTGTCTTAATTTCCCATTGTTGCTATACTATTTATGCATTTTTACCAATGAAGGCATTATCCATTTTTACATGGCGAATTACAGGGACACCAAAAGTAATTTGCCTACGCACATCATTTTAATAACTAACCAGTCCACCACATTCTGCTATGAGTTAATTAATTTTCTAACATCGGCACAAACAATGTATTTAAGCAAAATCTCTTTGCGAATTTAAGGTGGAATTGCTCCATTCTTTTGGTTATTTTAACAAATAGAATAGAAGGATAAAATGAGCGGCATCACATATTATAATACTCCACATATCATTGCTTTATAGTTTGTGCAAGGTTTCGGCTAATTCACGAGCCAACAGTCACGTTTTTGACAGTGATCTATGCGAAATTTCCTCTGAGTTAACATAGCAAAAGGTATTTTGCCTCTCGTGTGGATAATTTATCTCTATTCCGGAATTTAAATGAAACTTTTACTCGCAACTGCTACTGACCAATTCTACATATATTAGCCGCCAGAGGCGCAGTATATAATTCAAAATTAATTGTACCTTTTAAAGCTTTGCACTGTCTCCAGTATATATTATTATATAAATTATCCGAGACAAATTTAGATTTGAGAATATTTTATAATTTTTCATGCAAACATTTATTTTAGCAAAAAATGTTTTAATATAAACTGAAGTTTCATAGAATGCCTTAAAACTTTAACAAAAAACGAATTTACTTGTTTTTCATAATGTGTGATTTATAATGTTTAATTTTATGCACTCGTGAATTTCAGTTTAAATACTTTCTGTATATCAATTTCTGTGATTTTTATTTGAAATGTAGGGTATATACGAGTACAGATTTTTGTAATTATGTCATATTTTATATAATATCAAATAATTTTTGTTTTACCAAAAAAATCTGCGTTTACAAAGGTAACATTCGATTGTTCCAAAACAATTTATAGAGCATTTATTATATAGTATTATAGCTAAAATGTCATTGTTTGAATATAAATACAGCATACTGCATTTCATATAATAATGACAATAGAAATAATAAATCATACATTGTAATATGCATTTGTGTATTTATAATTTAAAAACAATCATACTAAATTTCAATCATTCGTTTCATTGTTTATTCTTGAATTTTCCACACGAAATAACTGTTATCTTTATTCACTCTATTATAATCTTACTTGAAGGAAACTTCATCTTCAAGTACAACAAAATAATTTTCATATTTGAACATTTTCTCTTTCTTTCTCTTATGTTTAAGTCAATTTAAGCAGACATCAACAATCAGAATCTAGAAGATTCAGCGTCTTCTAGGAGTTCTTATCAAATTTCTCGATGCAATTTACAGAAAGTATAATTAAATGGATGAACAATGCATAGAAGGTTGATGTTAAAGTTAAAGCAGTTCACTATATCAATAAATTAAATACTAATAAGATATAAGAATCTTTGCTAAATTATTTTACATTTTTACAAGAATGTGTTAAATGGTTATAATAATTATTAAATGATTCTTAGAACTTTAATAAAATACATTATTATTATTTTTATTTTTATACAAAACTAAAAATATACAAATATTATTTGCATAAAGTAATACAAATAAAAGTGTCTTAACATTGACAGTCAACAGTAGATTTTGTTGCACCGAGAAACCAACCATGTTATATTATGTATAAAGTGAGATTACAACGCTATATATAGTTTAATTGAAGCACACTTAATTTACTTCCATAGATTTCATGATTGGCATTTTTTTCCAAAACGCCCCAAAATGTACTCTTGAAATATAATTGAATTCGTAGTAGGTACCTCAAGGGGTATTCCTTAATATGTTTACCTACTGATCTTTGTGTCATTTGCGGCTTACATATGAGAGGATTGTTAATATTATCAATCGATTTCAGACAATTATTTTGCTAGCACGGTGTTTGTTAATTCTGAAAAACAGTTTATAATTCAATTTGTTAGACACAGAGTATTTTAATTCATGAAGTATCAATTTTTAACTATATTTGATTTTTCTCTAAATGTTTGAAATATAAAAGCGTTTTTTAACCAAAATAAACTTATTTTAGAAAAAATTGTGCCATTACTATATAAAAGTATGCCTAAAAGAAAGTAGGTTTTTCTGATTACAACTTCTTTATAAATGTATAATATTAATATTATCTCTGTAAATCTGTTAAATTCTTTATTTTCTAAAGAACATTTCAATATTAGTTAAAGTAATCAGTTTGTTCTTCAAATAATTAATTATATCACCACACCATGTCAAATAGTTCGAACGTAAACAAAATTAAAGTAACCCTAATCTATTCCATGGGGATTTTGATGATTCTTTTTATTTTAACAAATTTAAGGCGTAGTTATAATACAATATTTTATTTCCTTTGTTGCATATTTTTAGCTTATAGAATCATTCATGAAGTTACGCTCTTTACAGAGTTCTTTATTTAAATTCTTGGGACATTGGACATCTGTACCGGATATTAATTAAATATTAGTTTAGAAGATTTATATCTAAAACGCATTTGCTTTGGCTTAAGTTATATTGCTATTATAGATATTACTCTATAGTAGAAAGACAGTATTCCTTTAAATTTTGCATAGTTGCTTTTATTTGAATGGAAAAATTGTTTATAAATATTACATTTATTTGAATTCACATGAATTTGTGAATTTGATAACTTAAAAAATGCAATAAATTAAATGATGTTTACACAAATGTTCATTATAAGATATGATCTGAGTATCCCTAAATACGTGTGCAATAGAATTGGGATTTGATATATTATAAGATTAATATATATATATATAGTGTAAAACTTTCCTTTTTAAGTAGGTAGAGGATTATGAGAAACTTTTAAAAAATATTAATGTATTAAAGATTAATATTTTGAAATATCTATGAATCGGTTTTTACACAAAATATAAAAACTGTTAATTGACAAAAACAAACTTTGTAGTTTGATATTTAAAAAAATTATTTTGTAAAAGTTGCAAAAAAATTAATTTCATACAATTTAAAAATATATATTTTTTATATAAAATAATTTTTTTTACGCAATGTAACAACATATATGTAACAATATATTAAGTAAAAATTAATACTTTTCACTAATTTGGCCAAACCATTGTACAAACGGAATACTCATGTTTACTGCGAATTTTTCATCAGGTTAACCACCTTGAAAAATAGCCCTGGATACACGCAGCATATTTACACCACCGTAACATGTGGTTGTCAGCAGCTGCATGTATATCATAAAGTGCTGGAGTGTTCAGAAGATATTATTTCTTTTTTAATAATCTAATGCAACAAAGAACGATAAAACCGCAGAAGTGTACACTAGTAAAATGTGAAGGTGAAGGGATAGTGAGTACATATTATAAAAAATGTGGCTACTGGGTATGTGACCTAGTAACCTATCGTCATAGGTGATCCAAAACAAAATAATTATAATTGTACAATTAGGTCATAACTACTATTTTTTTGAACTATTTTTGCATTCACTTTGTTATGAAATTTTGTGATAGATAAAAGCTATTATGTAATACGATACTTACTATTTAGTAAAATGCATTTTTCAAACGCTGAAAAGTAACTTATAAAATATACTACATTTTTAATAAAAATGTAAGTAGTAGGGTAGTAGCATATCCTGTTCACCCTGCATATATCGAAATATCTTGAACTTTGTAAGTCATTTAATAAGTCAAGAATTTTCAATCCATCTGAAATTCATGTTGTATATATACATGTATATAGGGCAAGTCCAAAAATTTATAATTTTTCACATGATTTTTCTTACTATTTCACGTGTTATCAAAATCTTGGATTCAATTCTATCATGACCTGCTAACCTTTAATGATCGTTAATTGTAAATCTCATGGTTTTTCTTACTATTTCAAAATTTAACCTGTCTTACTCATCATACTTGTATCTACTGATTAATTGTTTTTAATGACAATTTAATTAGAGGTACTGTAATAATCCCCTCTCATTTTTTCTCATTTATTGCGGACCCATACTCAATATAATAGGCAATCACATAGTTTGGCCTATCTATATGCGATATTATTATTTGGGGGAAGCATAGTGCTATTTATTATCTTAACAATATTTTTCTATACTTTATAACATATTTTTCCTATTTTGATAAATTAAAACCATTTTTTTTTCAAGTTTATCACATAATACGATTATAATATTCATGAATTGATATATACAAGTCAGTTAATTTGATGGATGTTATCCTTTAATATAAAAATATAAAATAATTTATCAACAATTTCATTATTTGAACTTTTGTGTATGAATCCCTACAATTTTTTTAATTATCATTTTGTTTTCATAAATTTTATGATAGGTATATGTACATATTATATGTACATACATATGTATATACATATATAGATACATATCAAAATGAACGGCAAATATTTATTAATAGCATGATCTTATAGTTTGTAAAGGCCACTTATCTCAAATATAAATGCATAATGTAGTGTTTTGCATAATACAACAAAAATAAATGTTACTTATCGACAATTCAATATTGGATACAATTTACTGACTTATTTGCACATACATACCTCTTTTAAATGTGTTGTGAAACTAAAAAACATTTGCCATTCGTTTTGACACGCTGTTTATATATTTTATGTATATCTTCTTTAGAAGTTTAACGGAAAATTGTAATATACATTTGATAAACTCAAAACACAAATATTTACAATTTGATTTTGATTTTACGGCGTATAAGTTAATAGTAGATTAAAAAGTTACACTACGCAAGAAAAATGAAGAACGGAAATTTAATCACAACAAAATATGACAATTTCCAGCAAGTTTCGATATATAAAAATAATGCCTCAGATAACCTAATGTCTCGTTAACGTTATCTTCTAATCACTATGGTATTTGCATATATAGTAAGAAATATGATAAATAACTAAAACAAACAGTTATGAAACAGTAGTTTGAAATTATTTAATATTTTCCAATTGTTAATTTGCAATAGTTGTATAGTTTTTAAAGGTTACTTCAATTAAAAATATCTTTTAAGACAGAAATATTCAACCTAAATAATACCTTTTTACTGATTGTTGAATTTTCAGCAGTTTCATTTTATATTATAACATGCATTATATGCACAGCCTGAAATACATGATGAGCAAAAATAGATGTATGCCATTTAATTATACTGAAATGATGATGTCAATTCGAGAATAACACGTTTCCCCCGAAGGAATAAGACATGTTAAGGAAACGCTTTTGCTTTTTCTTTAATGAATTTTATTCTAATAAAAGAACTGAAGAGGCAAAACACAAGAGTTCTCAATTCCTTAAGAATCTATATATTCCAAGTAATATTTTCTGATAATAGTTAAATTTAACAGTGTGTTAGTTTACATTATACTTAGAAAATTGCAAGCTATGGTATAGCTGTAATCTTTAATTCGATTATAAAATAGTTCGTCTTTATATGAAAATTTACTTTTTTTAAGAAAATTATTCTCCGTAATATGACATTTATATGTATATATAACATTCTAAAGTGGTAAATTGCACTGCCATGTACATTTGTTCCTCAGGTCAATCCAAACGTTAGAAAGTTAAACAAAATACTTTTTACTATTAAGTTACCTCGTGACATTAATCATTTGTTCATATATGTATATTCGATTTACATGCAAAATGTATAGTGCTTTTCATATTTAATTTCAGAAAATGTTCTTAAGATGTCAAGAAAGCTATGATTTCCTTTTGCATGTAATCAATTTCTCTAAAAATAAAATACACATAATAACATTTATATAGTAGGACTATTAACATAAAATTGTTAGCCGTTAATCCCAGACGGCAATTTTTAAATAAACTTATGTTTAATGTTGAACAGTTGATAGTTCAAGTCTATTTATTTTCATTTTAAACTACTATTATTAATGATCTACAATAATTGATCAAACCGTTAAATAGTTAATATGTTAGTATAAATTAAAGTGTGGTAAAAATGTAAAATTGTATTTTTATTTAAAAAATTATAAATATCTTTTGGGTGATATAATGATTAATCCTTCTTTATTTCAGAATACGCCAGTTTGAACACGATTTCGAGAACGTGTACATCTTCAGTTGTGAGAAATAAACGCCGGCCAGTTTAAAATTAAATTAAGTTAGTTTTTCAATCAGTAAAATACATACGTACGCATAAGATTAGTTTAATTGATAAACTCGGTAACAATAGAGGAACACTAATCGATTCATCCAACTCAGGGCTTAACACGTGATGTCATCGCTTATTGAGGATCCTCAAATCCCATTGGTCGGCATGAACGGCGCGCCGATCAAAAAATATGGCGGCAGCGGAGGAGGTGGTAGCCAACAGCCCGAGGAAGAACAGAGTCAGAAGGGCTCATCCTCAGGTTGTGGCGGAAAATTCAAAATAGGCAAATTCCCCAAACGCTCACGGAAATCAATTTTCGAAAATGTCGGCGCTCGACTCGCCCATAGGAAGGAGCTATTTGGTCGACGAAAAATTATCGCCGACTGCTCCCTGTTTTTCGCGATGTTTGGTATAATTCTCATGATAATTGATACGGAGTTGTCGATTGGAAAGGTCTACGGCAAAGAGAACAAAGCTCACATAGCCTCGATTCTCATCAAATCCGGAGTGACGTTGACCACGGCCATTCTTCTCGGCTTCATACTCTGGTACCACAAATTGGACATTCAGATCTTCATGATCGATAACAGTATGGAGGATTGGCGACTGGCAATGTCGGTCTCGCGTATTTTTCACGTTGGGCTTGAATTGCTTATTTGCGCAATTCACCCCATCCCGGGAGATCACGAGTTCACCTGGGCCAACTTCAATGAGATCCGCACAGACCAGCTTTCACAACGAGTTCCGGTCGATGTCATATTCTCGCTTCCAATGTTCCTCCGTTTCTTCCTCATCTGTCGTGTATTGATGCTTCACTCTCGACTCTACCAGGACGCCTCAGCGCAGAGTTTAGGTGCACTGAATCGGATCCACTTCAACTTCAGTTTCATCTTCAAGTCGCTGATGAACCTTTATCCCGAGTACGTGCTCACGATACTCATCAGTTTCCTTTTTCTTTGGGCGAGTTGGGCCATCCGCGCCTGCGAGATGTACCACGAGGACCTCAAGAATAACTTCTTCAATAGTATGTGGCTCATTGCCATCACCTTTCTCAGTGTTGGCTATGGCGACATCACACCCAAGTCCTACTGCGGTCGGGGCATCGCCGTGCTCACCGGTAAGTTTCGAAAGAAAGTTATTTTCCTCCTGTTTCATATAAAAAGCCAAAATCTACAAAAATGTAAGTAATTTTTAATTAAATAAATATTTATGAAAAAAGATCATACATAAATGGTTCTAAGTTTGATTTTTACATATTAAATTATATTATTCATGTGTGTTAGAGAATAAAATATATATATATGATTATTTTTATTTTGAAAAGCTATAAAATAAATTAGAAGTTAAATTTATATTATATTATATTTACTATATAAATTGAATCTAATGCTGATTATTGTATACATTCATTATTAATATTATACCTTCGTCATATACATGATATACATATATATATATAGGTTTGTATATTATTTTAATTTAGAAATGTAAGATTAGTGGAAAAGAAATTAAATTTTTAAATAATAAATTCATAAAAACCGCACAGTATGTTTTTTAGATAGTACGTTGATTTCGTGTAAATGTAAATATTATAAAAATAATTAAATGAGAATAAATGAGAAAATTTGAAATGTCTTATTGTATGAATAAACTTTACAAAAACTTTGACTATAATCGAAAGTAAAACTGAAGCGAACAAAAGATGCAGAAATAGATTAAAAAATTAATAAGTTTTAAATTAAAATATGCCTCAAAAATCGAAACATTAATTTGTATTATATTATGCGTATAAATAAGATATTACTTTAAAATATCTATCGATATTTTTCGTTAAGTTTAGTATTATTATCAATTGTATATATTGTTATATTATTGTATATATCCTAATATTTCGAAGTAATTGCGAATAAATTATGTGTCATCGAAAATAAATTTATAGCCAGTATTTAATTTTAATTTTAAAATAATCAATACTACTGCATTGGAACTATTATTATTCATTAGATAAAAATTAAGCTAATACAATAGTTATATAAATAATTAATTATTTAATTAACCTTCTGGTATGCAAATAATCAATATTTTCTTAGATACATTTTAACTTTTGTAACAATATAATCAACGTATTTTCTAGTATAAGCATAATATTCACATTAGTATATTCATATCTAAAAGAATAGACATTTTAATTTTTATTTGGAATATTGATACTTTTAAATATCATCGCATCCAGAGAGTAAAATCGTAAACAAAACGCATATATTAGTGTAATAGTATAGTTAGATATTAAGTTAATAATTAATTGGGAAACCACTTTCTGTGTACATGATTACGAATATGCTAATTAAATTAAACTAATTCATTGTTTTCTTTTTTTCTCAGCCCTTTTCGTCGTGCACTATTTGCAACCAGTATTATAGTATAATATTAATTATTAATTAATTAATTTTAGTTATGTACAGGGAATATAAACATTATAATATTTCGCTTATCCACTAGATGTACCCAAATTTAATTATTTGATTTATATTATTATTAATAAATTAATTTTACTAATACGAAGTTTCTTATATATTTATAAATAATATTAAATTAAAATATAATTAGTATGCTTACTTACTTATAAGTTATATTTTAATAATTTAAATTATAAATAATATGTTGTTTAAAAGAATTACATTTGATAGAAATACATTGGTTTTTATGTTCCTACTGTTTGAAAATAAAACTCCTTCATTTACAAAGGACGATGAAATTATTTAAAGTTAAAATTTCTTATAATTAAATATAATGCATCACACGTACACACCCTTTATTTTCATATTATTTTGTATTATTATTTAAAGCATGTCAGAGTTTGTCAATCTCAAATTATGTTAATTGCTTTATAATGTAAATCCATTTCAGAAGTATATATGTAGCTCAAAGTAATCTTTATTTGAACATTTACTCTTAAAAATTCGCTAACTCATCCGTGTCCTGTTTGTATTTAGGTGGGGCGTATAACTAAAAACGATTTACAAAAAAAAAAGATTCTTTACAATTTTTATAACAACAATTATTAAGAATTTAGTTGTACAGCATATATATATTGGACATTATGTTTTGCATGCCTTTAAAATAGGATTTATAATCTCTCCAAGAATTATGGGTATAAGCTGGAGAAATTAAACCTTATAGTTCCAAAAATATTGTGGTGCTTTAGTGAAGTAAAGAGACAGAAGGTAGGTTTGCAAACACAGATTTTAAAAACTGAGAAACCACAGGAATTATCGTAAGCTCTATAAGAATCTTTAAAGCTACTATTAGAAAATCATAAATTTTCTCCAAAAAAAATTGTGTAGAAAAAAGAAATCATACATTTATTTAGGAACTATAGACGTGACACTGTTTATTAGAAACAACGGGATATTTCTGTCTATATTGATAATTATTAAAGAATTTGTTTTTATATTAAGATAAAATATTATAAGTAGATTAAAATGTTCAGCGATATGGATTTCAATAAGCTGCTTTGACTATTACATATTAGTTAGAAGAGATAATTTTAACGAACATCAGGCACATACAACACGCGGATTGAAAATGGGCATTTCTGCTCATACGTTTTTGATAATAAAATGAATTATTTTTCTTTTCTTTATAATGGTCAAATTCAGATTAAATACGTACATATATACATTAAAATAGCTGTATACCTATTAACAATCCTCGCGATGCAACATAACTTTTTCAAATGTCAATTTCTTTAGAGTTTTAGAGCTGTGTGTACTTGATAAATTGATTCTTAAAATGTTATATTTTGTGCAGATTACTAATGGTCAGTTATTATATATAGCCTTCTTATTAAATATTGCATTTCCTATTTTTGGTACAATATTATATAAAAATAACATTTTAATATTTTATTAAATCATTTTTACATTTTATAAATGATATTTAATTACCACATTGCAGTATATTAATAATATGCGCAAAAATTATTCACCTAAATACTGGTTGATAATGAAAAATAGTTCAAAACATGCATCATGCATAGACACACATAATTTGTTTTTAAAATGTCGTTAGAAATTTATAAATATTAATAAAATAATAAAATTAAACAGAAATTATCATTTTATCTGTTTCATTATTTAATCACCAATAAAACTTTATCAATCGCTGACTTAATTGTTATTACGCATTATATATAACTAAAACTAAATGCATTATATAACACATCTGAAAGTTTCAAACTAAAAAATCTATATTTTGGGTGATCTACACTTAATATTTGTAAAACATTTTCATACGAGTGTACAGAGCTTACACATTAATAAATACATATATAGTTCTTACGGATGTGTACATACTTAGACTAATTTGCATAATCGACCTTCTCTACATAAATACACATACTTTTTAGGAAACGGTAGTTAATCGTTAAATTACCGTAGAACCGAGGAATGTACATGCTAGGCAAAAAGTCACTACCAAAACTGCGGTGAATATACGCTATAGTATAAAAAAGACTAAATTAGAACGTATTTTTCTTATTATACTTTTAAAACAAACACTCTACATGTACTACTTATGTGAAACACACGTGTAAGTAGTATATACATTGACAAGTACCGGAAAAGACAGGCTGTTAGTGTTGTTGGTTTTAATATAGAGATATACATTGTAGTCTTTAGTTAATATATTTTATTTTATTGCGTGGGTGGAGGTAGCATGGTATTTATAGTTGAAGAGAACGGGGCGGTGGAGCGGGGGTAGAGGGGAGAACGCGGACGGGGGGGTGGGCAAGGGGGATGGGCAAGGGGGGTGTGCGGGGGGGTATTGTTAGGAGAGCACCTTACTGAATCAAACTACATAGTCGAGATCTACTAGAAGTTACTACCATACCAGTTGAATTGGACGATTTTAGTTATTTCCTTATACTGCTAAAGTGTTCGACATATTACGTCTACGATCGTACACAAATCATACCTATAATATAAACTAGATATATGTGTACTTATATATAGCAGAAAAATAGTGTATAGTAATATATAAGGGAAGACATTGTAATATTCTCTCATTCTCCATGCGTAATACAACTCTTGACGTTTTAAACAAAAAATTATGGAGAAAGGCAGAGAAAAGATCAGAATATTGCATTGAGTTGGTACGTTCGCGCATATATAGAAATCTACCCCAACATCACCCTCCACTCCCCATTCCAATAACAAACATGTACATATAATATCTACACATTTACTGATTTTCAAAAATCGAGTCTTTAAATAAATACTAGTTTAGTATAGTCCTTATATTGTCTTGTTTTTACTCTCTTTTTCTTCAATGAATTTCACTCTGTGTTCCTTACTAGTATTGTTACACACATATAATTATATACTACAGATCTTTGTGGGACCGTTAAACGTACACCTATGTCTGAAGTAACCCTTACTCTACCTTTCTCGAGAAGACCACACCACACGTTGAGTAAGGTATAGGTACTTCACAAATTTTGTACCTACGCAGTGGCTACACATGTATTATTATCCTGCCGCTGTGCAGTGAAATTAGATCATTGGCAGCATATGGTGGTTCCCCTTCTTGGTGCCCACATGGGGGAAGGTAACATCTAACTTTCCTGGTCACTAATACCTATGCCTTCAATAGATTATATTTTATTTTATTTTATTTTATGAAAGAAAAACAAAGTGAATTGTTTTACTCACATGTATAAGGATATACTATCTTCCTATATGTCTGTTGTGAAAAAGTTAGCCAGCTGTAGAATCTATACCAACAGAATCATATTTATAAAATAGCTAAGAAATTAGTGGAATATTTACTAAATTGTCAAAATAATTGTTTAAAAACTAGTATAACTAAATGTTTTTAGATACAGATTTCTTTGAAAACATTTCTAAATAAAAGAAGTTAGTTGTTGATAATTATAATTTGTATATTTGTATTATTAATTCATTTATAAATTATGTTATGTATCAATTTTACAAATTTATGTGTTACAGACTAAACAATATCATTGTGTCAACAAAATTGAAACTCATGCAAAGTTAATTTGAATTAATCTTGACAGATATATGTCAATTTTAAGTGCAGTTATTAAAGAGGTTATTTGAAAAGATTCAATTGCATTATTAAATTCTAGTAGGATATAGAAGCAGACTGGACGCTAATTTATTTCTTAAGAAGTTAAATTGCACTAATTAATAAGAATATTACTAAAATTATACATTTCTTTCATTTATAATTTATAAATAATACGCACAAATCATATTCTGTAAAACGATATATTGACAATAATTGGATGCAGTAGAAGGTTATTAATATATTATGTTAGTATTCCCTAACAAATATTACTATTATTTATGGAGATTTAAAAAACATTATACCTATACTTCAGGATATTTTACTATAACTTATTTAAAAGTTATGTATGTAAGTTACTTGATTAATTAAATTAAAATAAAACTATCTATTTTGAAGCTTTATATTAAAAAACTTAAATATTGTAAATAGGATTTAATGGGAAATGTTTAATCTTTAGATTTTTTAAAATTTATAAGTATGTCTGACGATTATGTTTTTGCAAATAAATGTATTAACATTTATTAAATTAATTTTATAGTTTTCATTTCTTATTGTCAAACTCTATGATTTATAAAAAAGAAAACCTCTATATTTAATTAGAATTTTCCAATAAACATAGATGTATATATCAAAATTATAATATTATTCTACTTTTTAGTCCTTTAAAAGTTTTTTATTATATAAAATAGCAAATATCTTTATATTTGTTTTAAAAAAATATGAAGTATATGAAGAAATGAGTTAAAAAATAAGATGTAATTCAATTATAACTTTTCTTGTCTTGATTTTATTTTTAGCTTTAATTCTAATTATAAGTATAAACAGCATCACCGGCTTTCCTACTAGAATGCCGGTGAAAATTATTCAATTAAATGTTCTCTTTTGATAAATTATTTAGATAGGTACTATATTTTATTAGTTGCTTAAACATTATGTTGGAAAATCGAACACTTTAAATACCTAGATTATGTATAATAATACATAGATTTTCGACTCTTATTGGTTTTATATTGACGTTGTAAATTTTTAATGATAGAAAATAGTTATATTTCAAGAAAGTTGGTCTAAAAGGGTGTAACTATAATTTATACTATAAGTAGGTAGTATTAATTATTTTTATAATTTCAAGATAAAATGTTGGGACTTAAACAATTTTGATGAATCACTAGTATATATCTGTAAAATATAATTCGTAACAATTTTATTTAAGACTTTTAAGTATTATTCTACGAAATGTTTACGAAAAGAAAATGGTAGTATCAAAATCCATACAATAATCAAGAAGTCTTGATACTATATGCTCATCTATCATTTAAGTCAGCTAATATTCAAAGTTTAAAACCTTGGAAGCCGTTTCTATTGGATGTAAATGTTTTTATTGAGATTACTACACAATTATATATATATATATGTATATACTGCTTTGGAAATTTCTATAGAATAAATAAAATATGACATATATATTTGATTTATTGTTTTGTGACCTTCCATTTATGTAGATTTCCTAAATAAATATTATTTGTCGTCTAAAATTGGATAAAAAATAAGACAAACATTAAACATGTGGAAACTATAGCTTGTCTATAGATTTCAGCTGTATAAATTTCTCTTATAGATTTATACTGACTTATCTATATATAGTTTATTTACATAAATATTGAAGTTCAAATATATAACAATTTTATTTTAATACATAGACAGTTAACCTGAGCTGGTAGAGTGTTATCGATCGAAGGTTTATTTTTTAATTTGACAAATTATTAAAATACGGTCAAACAGAGAGCTAGATTGTCTAATTTATACAATAACAGAACTTTTCTCTTGCTGCTAAATTAATCGGAAAGCTAATATGCTATATTAATTTATTGTATGGATTAAGCTGGAGCGATCTTTCATTGAAGAACACTCTTTTGGATAAAAGTTTCATTAAAAATATATATTTCACTTATTGAAGGAGTTTTGTTTACTCTATCGACTTCTCAAATCGGTTATTCAATAGTACTGAATCAGCTGTATCTTCGTAGTTAAGTTGTGATAGCAACTTTTATTTTTCCTTAAAATCAATCTTGGAAAAAAAATTGATGTTAATTTGTTTTAAACTTGATTTGGCATGTCCTTGATCAACTTCGGGAATATTCCTGATAACCAGATATCTGGCTTGAGTGACGATTTATTGCAGTTTATAACATATGAGTCAGGGGACAGGTTCATCACTGAACTGACTAAAGAATATAGTAGTGAATTGGACAACTTTGACAACTTTCTTAACTATCAATCTCTCGATGGGGATCAACTGAAATACTGGGAACTTTGGAGAAGAGGGCAATTCCTCTAGGTACTAGTAATCAAACGCAGCGACACACTGAAATGTTTAGAAATTTCGTATCCTCTAAAGGACTGATGGAGAACTTTGAGAAGGCGCCTTCGAAATTTCTTTGCGACTATTTGCGTCTTTTTTATGCCAATGTGAGAAGGAAAACTGGTGAGCTATATGCACCAAGTAGCCTAATTTGCATTGGAGCCTCCATCCATCGACACCTCACGTCAGAAGTCAATCGCAATGTCGGCATTTTGGACGGTAGTGATTTTCGCCGAGCAAACTCAGTGTTAAAAGCAAGGCTAGGACTTTACCTGAAAAGTGGACAAACTAAACAAAAAAATCCGACCCAATTCAACCTGCTGACATGGAAAAGTTAAATATGTTCTTTAATCGTTCTAATGAACGAATAATTCAGGAAGAAATTCTTTTCAACTTAACCTATTATTTTGTCTTAAGAGGTCACGAAAACTTAAGATTTTTTAAAACAGATACCTTTAGCGTGAAATGTGATTCTGACTCAAGAATCTATTTCTCTAGACAAGACTTTGGTAAACAAAAAAGATAAAGTCTTCTCTAAGTCAGAAGGAATTTTATGACGCCCGAGTCTATGCAATCGAAGACAAAAGCAAATGTCCTGTACTGGCGTTTAAACTTTACAAGTCTCATCTTCCTCAAAGCACATAAGATAATGCACTTTTTCTTAAACCTGTCAAGATCAGATTTTCGCAGTCAGCAGTCCTTGGCAAAGACACACTGGGCAATTTCCTGGAAGATCTATCTAAAGAATGCGGTTTGAGTCAATCTTACACGAATCAATGCATTCGCGTGAATACTGTCAATGTCATGAAAGAGCAGGGCTGTTCAGATGACCAAATTTCATTCGTTACAGGACATAAATTCTTCGTCAATCATCAGATTATAGGCCCGCAATAGAACTGACGAAAGATACCTAATATCAAGTTCGGCTCTGAGTGCAAGAAAGGAAAAATCAAGGAAAACAAAACGAAAAAGTTATCATAATCAAAAGAAAAGCAGTGACGAAAGTCAAGATGAAATAACTTCTGCGAAAACCGTTCGCCTCACGGGACCGTTTAACCACTGCACTTCCAATTTTTGAGGGAAGTTTCTGGAGTGGACAATTGACATCATTTTGTTGTTGTTATCAATGTTTATTTGTTGAGAAGGCATGAAATATATTTCACGTCTGCTTATGCAGGCAAAAACGTGTTTGTCAATAATTTCGAAAAATTCAAATGACTGCATAGTAAAGATTAGCTATCTAAATCAATGCCAATATTGATTGTATCCTGTAAAATTTTGATTTTTGGTTAATTTTCTGTTAATTTGTTTTTTGTGAATAATTTTGCTTAATATGGCTTGATATATCATATAAATATAACAAAAGTAGGTACCTATCCCTTGTAATTATATTTTTATATAAACAAGTATATTTCAATCAATATTTCCTGTCAATATACTATTAATATATAGATTTTGAGGGCAACAATATCAAATTTTAAGGGCGCGATATTGTTGCCCGAAAAATCTAAATATTACTATTATTGTCCTAAGCTAAATATCTATAGAAAAAAGCGGGCGTCAATGTCGAAAAAAGCGGGCATTATGTAATAGATAGGAAATTAGTTTAAATAATTTTTATTTTGAATTTTAAATAATTAATCTATAATTTAAAATATTTAACATTTAGTATTTAGGATTCTGTTGAAAAGTGAAATGGCCCTGTTGAATTTAAGAAATGTTCCAAATGGAGAAATATCAGGATTAAGTACCGATGTTTTAGAATGGGTAACATCAGAGTCTGCAGATAGATATCTCGAAGAACTATCAGGTGGTTTCCTTGCATATTTGAAC